>JAQHUG010000190.1:2197552-2219779 GCA_028555095.1 Dicrostonyx torquatus | reverse complement strand
GGGAAGGCAGTGTTCACACCAAAATAATACTGACTGATGGGGAAGGCAGTGTTCACACCAGAATAATAATGACTGATGAAGAGACCATTGTGGAAGGTAGGCTGATTCTCAGATCATAAAACCGCTACCGTCTGAAATAATATTCCTTCACCGAGCAGAGAATTAACACCAACATGTATTATTAGAATTCAATGCAGATATTTGCAAAACATTGGACTCTCAGACAGCAAGGAAGGATTAAGTAGAACAAAGAAAGGCACCACAAACTCTTTGGCTGTTCATTTTTAAAGTGTTATATCCTGTTACTTCTGAGGATAATGTGTTAGTTTTTTAAACACTATATTGTTTTAGTTGTCAAAACGTTAAATGACTAACTTCCTAAGCAGGCAAGACATTTTTGAGATTCTTAAAGACTAGCCTTGGTATTTGCATGCTTAAGAACAACCTGAAACCCGAAGGCTTCTTGGGTGACTAATAAAAATGCACTATCCAGTCTCCCTTGCTTGCACAAAAGACATGAACAATTCCACCACTGAGAACTCTTGAAGCAATTTAAGCTACAGAGAATCCAATCTCTTTTGTTCTGTTCTGAAAAGAATTGTCTCTGACTGCACTTGCATAATGAGCATAGATTATTCCGGAAGGCATCACATTCTTGGGGTGTTTCCATGCTGCTAGAAGACAGCACTTCAAGTATTTTCTTAAATTGGAATTGAACCAGGGCCAAAGCTATGACAATGGACCATAAAATATAAATCATTTACCCAAAGTAGACAAGTCCAGACAACAAAGGCCCTGGTGCATTAACAGGTCAAAATCATTTCTCATAGGTTGTACAGGGCCACGTTTATTTAAATCAGTTCTTTACAAAGTTGATAGAAAAGGCAACATTATACCAATTCAAGATATGCATGGGAGTAAGTTTGTTTTACTTAGAGATCTCCAGTATTTGTATGACAATGGATTGTATTGTTGATAATTCAGCAATGACATGATGTCATGCTGAAATCTTTTAATTGTACCGACTGTCTTTTCATTATCGATACCTCATTGCTGTTTTGTGGAACAGAGGAGCCTTTGTTTTCAACATGCATGAAAAGATAGACTGTACAATATTTCTTCTGATTGGGGGGTCTATGCTAAGAGGTTTGACCACATATCAATGCAACTCTGATCATAGATTTATAATTATGCTTCAATTTATTATTTATCATCATAATCAGTCATGTATTCTGAAGAAGAGCAGAAGCAGCATCTTTCCTCCAATTTTATCCAAGAATTCTATGTAAGTCATGTGGTTTTGGCAGAGCTCGATGTAAACATCAAGGTCATAGGTCAAGTGAGAGAGTCAAACAAGAAGAAATTTAAGGTGAGGCACGGATCTATTTTTTTTTCCCCCATGGGTTAATTTTAACCACTCAAAATGATATAGCTATTTCGAAGGAATATATTGGTGGTTTGCATATTATTCATATGTAAGCACATGGATAATCTACACAGTGGGAAAACACTATGGATGTTAGATTGCTTAGAGATGTATTTTAAATATGAAAAGAATATGCTGTGCACTAAGGATCTACAGCAGATTCCAACTTGAATTTTATGTGTGCTTTGAAATGACCTCTTTTGTACCACTATTTCTGGTTAAAATACCCTAAGTGATCATTGCATCTCCCTTTCTCTGTCTATGGCAAGATAAGAAGTATTCAAAATTGCCAAATCAGTGCAGTTCTCAATTGCAGCCAAATGGCTTAGTTCAGGTTGACATTTAGCATCACTTATCTGTGAGAATATGTCAACATGCTGCTTTGAAATGTTTACACAAAAATGCCAATCAGTTCATTTTGTCCTTTATACTTCCTGAGTTTTGAAAACAAAAATCCCTTTCTGAATGCTTCCTCCAAATTGTTCCCCACATATGAGACATCAGCTCCTCTGCCTCCAAGTGGGCGGTACAGAACTCATCACTATAGATATATGAGCACGATGTCCCGTGCATAGGAATGCTACCACCCACTATTACTGGGCTAATGAACCTTGAGGATGGGCTCATAGTAGAAGGCAAATTAGGCAGTGCAGTGGAGGGGATCAATGCATTCAACATCATTATGTAGGAATGAAGAGATGTAATTACAAGAGCTAAAGAAACAAAAGGTCATAGAGCCACTCATGATTCTTATATGAACATATATCATTCTTTTAATTCATATTAAATTGCCTGGTATCTGGGGGAAATTTTTGAAAAAAGATCATGGGTTGAAGGAATTATGTAATTATTCTTTTGGGGATGTTACCATGTGAACTACTCAAAACACTTACAGATTTTCCAAAGCAGCATTTTTCCCTAAAGCCATGATAAAGAAAGAAGTCTTTACCAGACAGGTAAGACTGTCTGGTATTTTCCCCATGCTTCAAAGTCAGTCACTGGGATTGAGGAGATGACTCTGTTGGTAAACTCTTCACTGCACAGGCAGTTGCACACCTGAGCGTGCATTCCTGGCACCCGAAGTAAGGCTGGGTGCAATGACACCGCAGTGAACGCTGAGGCTCCCTGGCTAGTCAGCCTTGCTTACTGATGGAATCTAGATTCAGTGAGAACCTGTCCTAAAATTAAGGCCGAGGGTAACTGAAGAAGATGTCAACATTAACCTTTGGTCTCCATAGACAGATGTGCATAACCACACCGGTACACACATGTGCACACATGCTAATGTAAGTATATGCACCCTAAACAAACATGAAGTCAACACAACACTCTAAATGAATGTTATATTTATTGTGCCCGGTCACATGAATATTGCTCTAGCACCCTACCTTCCCAATGTCATTTACTTTATAATCCTTACAGATAATTAAAATATACCTCTAAGTGCTTGAATTGCACTTTTTTTTCACTAAGATAGTTATTTGTTCAATTTAACAGTAGGGTACCAGGAAAACTACATGGGATTATGCTGCAGAGTCAAAAGTCAAATGGATTCTTCATGAAAATGAAGATGAGTCAGGCACAAAACGATTATATACAGTGAATTTGAATAGTCCCACAACAGAGTGACAGTGAGCTGAGCAGTGTTGGAAGGATGGTGCTGAGGATGTATATGAAATAGAGTTTGTGCCTCCTAGAGCTTCATATATGAGATTTGATCGCCACTGCCAGTTATTAAAAAGGCAGAAACTTTTACTGTGGTATTTAGAGGTGGGTCTTTGTGAAGTGGTTGGAATTAGGTAAAGATAGAGCCCACACAACTGAATCCTGATGGCTTCGAAAGGAGAAGGAAATAGATCCGGAGCGTTAGAAACAAGGCACCGACTCTTGTCTCTTGCCATATGATGCTCTGAGATGTTTCCCTCACACCTGAAATATAAGTTAAAGTAAGCCCTGTTCTTTTCAACTTTGCCATTCTGTGATATTGTATTATTGGTCACAAAAAACATTGTAAGTCAGAAAGACATGGGACCAAGAAGGACTGGATTCAAATTAGGTCTGCCTTGAATCACAGATACAATGGATACGGATCTCACGATCATCTTCAACAGCTGCACCAATTCAAGTTTACCTTTCCCTGACAGGTGAACAGCATACATCTCATTTACCAACACATAATTTATGTTAAAGCCCTTGATTATGTCCCAGGAGAATAACCTAAGCGGGGCAGTGGTGGCACATGCCTTTGATCCCAGCATTTGGGAAGCAGATCACTGTGAATTCAAGGCCAGCCTGGTGTACGCATTCTCCCATCCCCCAATTATCCCACCCCAACTTTGCAGCATGCTGGACTGAGAAGGATTTCTGATATCTGGGTGGGGGGACACAACTCTTCTTAAAAGAGCTTGCATTTACCTAGGATTTTCTTTTAAAAAACACTGCCATACATACAATAAGACAAACTTCAGGAAACATTTGGAGCAAGCGCTCCCCACTTAACTACAGTCAGATCACTAACGCCAAAGAGAGCGACAGTAAAAAGGTTGCAAAGCTTATCCTTGAAAATGTCTTTCCCATTGCTGTTGACCGTTTAGAATCCTAGATGATGGCTGCAGAAGAGATGCTTATAAAATGCAACGTAATGAATTGTGTGACAGATCAAAGAGTTCTAGCTTCTCTTTCTGTCGCCCTGCAAGGAGCACCTATTCCTACCTTGAGGGGAGCGGAGCCTCTTTGATCCTTTACAAGAACTCATTTTCAAAATTGTGTGCTTGGTAGAATTTTCCTCTACAACGAAGCTTTATTTTTTTTATTCTGTTTTTTATATATTTTATATATATATTTGATAACACAAATACTTTGACATTAAAAAAACATTTCATTTGGCTAATTTAGTTTTCAATATTTCAGACATTAGGACATAAATTGAGACAAACATTAAATGCTTTAGTAAGGATGGAGATTTATGGCCTGATATATATATTATTTTAGAAAATATATATATTATATTCTAAAATCCAACAGATTTCTGATGATAGATATATGAGGATTAATTTTTTTTTCCAACATGACAGAGCAACAAGTTGACACTCGAGAGGCAGCTCAGCTCGTTGGAGTCTTAATAAAGAATATAAAGAAGATGCATTCTTCTTCAAGGCTTCCTGAAGTGATGTTAGAAATCAAGACTAAGACCTCCTAAGCCTCACAGCAGAGCCTTAATTAAATATAGAACTTTGAGGGGCAAGAGAAAGAAACAGTGAGGATGTGTGATAGACAACTAAACTTGCTGGGAAATAAAATGGGGATTGTTAGCATAGAACACAGGCTTGTTCTTCTAAGACCAGGAAGGAGTAATGGCTGCTTGTGACAGACTCCTGCTACCCAGCTACTGTGCAAATCCATATGGAAAGCATTATTCTGATTTTCTAAATCCAGGCCCATGGCTATGGCTACTTTTTCTATGAAAACCCCAGAAATGTAAAAGGAATGTGTCTTCTAAAGTACCTTCATGGCAATGCTGTTACCAGGTTATGACTGTAAAAGAGCCCCGTGTATTGCTAATTGACTGTTAAAGTGACAGTCACGAGTTTCCTCTGGTTTAATGCACCTGTTTGCTGAACACCTGTGAAAACATTTATACAACTTGGCAATGACAAGGCTTATTGTCCAGTTCTAGTATTATTATAAATATGTCTCGGAGATGCTGTGGTGAAACTTCATCTGTTACCTAGAATTTAAATTTTGACAAAGGGATAGCACAAAATTCACCTGGTCAATTAGTCTTCATGTTTCAAGAGTGTATTTCTTATTAAGTTTACCTAGAATGAAGCTATAGTCTGTCCCGTTGTGTACATTTTACATTTGACAAATTGCCTCATTGTAGAATAACTAAGAGGGAAACAATGGATCAAGAGCAGAGAGGAAAAATGTGTAAAGATATATGAAATTTGTTAAAATATATTTCTGATGTTTTGTTTAACTGTTTAGTGTAGTGTCCTTCTGGCTCTATGAAAATGTGCAATAAAGACAGATGTCTTGCATTTTCATTGTCAAAGTGACTTATCTCTGACATCGGAAATGTAGTACTATTATCACAGTGCGACACTACCCTTTGGAGTGCAAGGATGGTTCTCTAGAACCAAGATTCTTGTATGACATCCCTGTGTCCCAAGTGTTCAGAAGGAGTAATAGGTGAAGAAGCACACATTTGAAGGAGTCCCTTTTCTCTGACTGTGTGATTTCAGCATCCTTACTTTGAAGAGAGAGAAAAGGGGCCATCCTTGTTAGTTCTGCCGAGGGCATACACATGAGAAGACAAGTAATTGTGACAGCATTGACTTTTAGTAAAAGTAAAGGCGGAATCCTTCAAGGTGGCTGAAGCAATTATGATTTGAAGGAAAGGACTGCCTTCTCAAGACCGATATGAAATAAGTCTAGAGGATTTAATAGACTGTAGGCTTAGTGTAACATGATTGTTTTAAAATGTAATTAAATCAATGTATAAATCAACTGTGGATTTTTTTCATAAATAAAGATGGCTGTCCTACTGTGCTGGAAAGTTGGGCCCACTAGAATCATGTTGAAAAGCATCTTCTTTATTTATGCACATGACATCCTGGTAGGAAAGGAAGTCTGAGCAGGCTGTGAAGGTCTTTAGAGAATGCTGGTGGGGAGGTGGAGAGGCCACTGGCAACAGGGTGGAAGCACTGTGGTGAGCTGTCAGTCAAGTGTCAGCAGCTGTGAGGATACTATTGGCAGACGCTCAGACTGCCTTTTAACGTCAGACATTTCAGGTGGGTGGACCTTTGGGTTCACGATCTCAAATAACCCAAGTTCGTAGTTTGTACTGACAAGGAGTTCTACAGATAACAATCACAACTAGAAACTTCAGGGTTTCCTTAGGGGTGTCCCCAAGCTTAAGAAATATGACAGCCAAATGTGACTGTCCCCTAATGCTGGGTTCTTACATGTCTAGTTACCAATCCTGATTTGAAAGAATGTAATTAGGTCCATACTAGAAACAACTGCTTTCAGATTTCTGAGTACTGGAACAAAATGGGATTTTACATTTATTGCTCTTTTGTACAGAAAAATGTCAACCCAAACAATCCCACTTCCAATCCTTAGCCGGTTCATGAGTTCCCAGCATGCTTCACTGTTTATACTTAATATAGTCTTTCATACCTTACCACTATTTAAAGCTGAGCTGTCTGTCACTCAGTCCACCAAAAATAGGCAAGAAAAACATACAAATTTTTCCTTAAGTTGTACCCTGGAGAACAGTGAGGCTCATTTGAACAAAGACTCACAAAACTCCATACTTACTGGACACAGTTGTTAAACAGTAATAGTTGGAAAGTTCTAATAAGATGCTTGGCATATTTTAATTTGTTCAACTATATCTTATTTGCTCTCATCTTGGCTAGTCATTTGTCCCTGCCCTCTCTGTTTATAAAAACTCTCAACTATTTCTTTAATCCCTTGATGTTCATAACTTTTGGAAATGCTTGAAAGCTCCCTTCTTAGCCTCCGAAACACATAAGGCCATGAGCTCATCCCATCAGCAACAAGGTGGTTGTATCTTCAGGGGGAGGGCCAATGAGGTGTGGACTCATCTGCTACAGCATCCAGAGACAATTTTATGTTCCAGGTTCATTGCGAGAAAGGGTGTCTGTCTGGACATTTGCGATAACTTGCTCATCACCAATCTCATCATTTCCTTTTCTTATGAAAATACAAGTGTTTCCTCAAAGCCATGAGTAATGGAAACCCAGAATCCATCAGGATCATGCGTGCTTGTATTAATTCTATCCCAGTATGTCTGAGGAGAGCAGTCGCTTTTCAGTAATACCTAGATAATTTCTAATTTATTCTTTTATCACTAGCACGTGGGCTGTCTGTACTTCTTGATTATGGCGAGGGTAAATAATGTAACTTAGCAGAGAGGAAGTAAAAAATACGAAACCTCAAAAAGTTAATTCTTTCTTACAGAAGCAGCAACTTCACAAATATACATGTAAGAACACACACACACATGTGCACATACATGCACACACAAAGTCGTGCACATGCATACACATATGTGCCCATACATGCACACATTCACGCATGCACACACAAACATGGACACACACAATCAGGGGCAGAATCCAACAACTCAACTTTTAGAAAGCTTTCAGGTACATGCTCTTAATATATCTTCTTTTTATCTTATGACTAAAGTGGATGTCCTGTTAATGTGGGTCGGAGGAAAAAAAAAAAACCCAAAACAAACCGAAACAACCACGAGTATATGTCTGGCTTTTTAAATTAATTCCTTGATTAGAACAGAAATGAATTTCACTGTGACATTTTCAGACATTTGTATTATATTATTTCTGTTCTTAGTCATGTCTCCTACCCCCCTTTCCAGTCTCCCTTCTCTACTTTGGGCCCCTTTTCACTTCCTCGACAGCCCTGATTCTGCTCTCATGACACATGCATTCCTTTATCTTCTGTTGTCCCCTGCTTTAGAGCTCTCTCTTTATTTACATCCCCTCCCCACATCCATATTCTAACAAATCTTCTAATTTATACAATGAAAGACTTGTTTTAAAACACAAAATCGCAGGACTTTTATCATCTGAAATATACTAACTCTAGGAAGGTAAGCAGTCAACAGACATCACTGAAGGTTTACATGCAGACCACTAAGCTGCCTGCTCTGGTTGCAGATTCCAAACAGAATCTAACTGGAAGCCAACGATTCGTTCACTTATTAAAATTCACAAAAAGAAGATCATTAAAAGATTCATATTTCTGATAGGCCCAGGGTTAGAGGGGATATACATTAATGGAAACCTACAACAGTTAGGCCCAGGGTTAGAGGGGATATACATTCATGGAAGCCTACAACAGTTAGGCTATCCTTAGCTGCCAACTTAACTCCAGAAATAAGGTCTGCCATACATCTTGCCATATTATCTCAAGTGTCTGTCTGTCCCCTGGGGTTCTCGACTTGAGAACTGATGTCTAAGATAAAATCCACTTCACAAATCTACACTTAAAAAGAGGAACAAACGTCAGCCCATAAATTATCGTAACCTTGTAAAAGCAGGACGGATATTGGGAGTGACAGGAATTATTCATTTTCTTGGTATTCTGTTAGAGTTGACAGCAGAGAAGTCCCTTGAAACTAATAAATCATAACACAGTTTACTGTTCCCAGTGTCACAGTCTTTGCACAGCTCCTATTTAAAGTGCAAAGTCTACTGATTTTGAGGAAACAGGGTCAGAACAGTGAAGCACATTGCATTTTTGACAATATTTTCATCGCATTTTCTAACTGGCAGAGTCATTCATGCCAACACTTTCTAAATCACAGCGGCATGGGTAGCCCAGTGGCTTTGGAAGCTATTTTTTTGTGTGTGTGGGTGACAGCTATGCTGGGCTTTGGAAACAATTACCAGAGTCTGTGACACAAAAATGTCAGCTTGTTCCTCTTCTTTAGCAAAAAAATGCTGGAATTAGACTGGTTACTTTGCACAAGTTATGATTTCATACACTTGGCTATATTTTAATGCTGCCTTATGACACATGTATCATCAAGAAAATACTAATTGGAGATCATCTGAATTGGGGAGAACATGAGGAGTATAAAGTATGGAATGTTTATAAAGAAAATTTGTTTTCCTTCAAGATTATAGATGAGCGCTAAGCCCAGGAAAAAAATGCTCAAATGGGTCCCCCAGGTCTTATTTTAATACGCATCAAGTATCAATTTATATGCAGCAAATGGTTTTTTAAAGGTTTCTGTGTGGTTTAAGCACTTATAGTAGCATTTCACCAAAGAAGCTAGCTTTCAGTATCCTCCAATGCAATGCCAGACCTGGCTCTCACCGTGTTAGCTCAGTTTCCATATTGCCCTGTCTAAGCTCCAATTCATATGCGACTCACAGGCATTCCTCACGCTGCTCTGGGTTTGAGAAATCGCCTCCTCAAATTTGATTCCATTTCCCCTACATCTCCCATCTGGAGTCTGGCATCATTCATTCTTCATTTAATTAATAGCCAGATATTGTAAGAGCTTGTTTTATTTCAGACCCCATGTAGACTAAGACTTGGGGTCTCTCCTTGAGGTGGCACTTCCTCTTTGCTACGTATGTCTTCAGATGTAAAATAAAAGCCGTTTTACTCTGGAAAGAGTGTATCTGTTTGCTGAAGCCCTCCAATTCATTTTGTTCTAGACTGTAGAGCTTGGGTAGGAAGGTTTAAGCATTTTTAGTCCTTTTGATTTTACATAAGGAAAACACAGACTAAGCATAGTATAGCACTTGTGGTGGAGAAGATGTGCCAACAATCAATGAATGTTGACTTGGAGGCCAGTATTATTGGTTGCTACCCCTTGAGAATAAAGAACACCTAATAGATGAGCTTCGGTTGTGCATGGTAGGAGGTGCCATGGTGCATAATTGTGGGAGGGGATGGTTTTCATCACTTGTCTTAAGGTGTTCTAGGTCTCTCTTCATTGCATTAAGAGGCTTAGGCTCTTTCTGTGGTCCATTGCTAAGAACACAAAGTGGGCCCATGGGTAGTGCTCAGAACCCTTCCACTTCTATCCCACAGCATCCTCACGAATGCATGGAACTGAAGGACAGGTGAACATGACTTTCCTTAAGTTTGCATATATTACTACACGGTGTCCCATAATAAAATTCCATCTTAGATACATACAAACACAAAATCAGGAAGCACATAGCCTGACCCTTGCAAAGTGAAGACACACCCTGTCAACGAAGCAACTCATTATGGCTGTTAGTATTTTTATTTATCTTGACTCTGATCACTTTGTCCAGAGAGGAGGGAGAGGAGCCCTCATGGAAGTGAGTCACATTTCAGTTATAATCACCGGAACACTCGAAGATGAAATCATTTTATTCAGCTGAACCAACATTATAAAAAGTAAAGTACTTCATATATCTTTGGCATGCGGCTAATTTAGCTATTTTGAGCATTTCCTGGAATTATCTATCTCACCCATTCTTTCTTCGCTGTATTATGCCTATATCTGTCTTCCTTTCCAGCACTTTCCTGGTCATGTTAATAAAAAGGAGGAGAAAGAAACATGTGGCTTTCATGACCTTCAAGTCTTTAAGGCAAAGAGAAAAGATGCCACAAAGAATCACATTTTAACAGTGAGCATCATTCCATGATACAAACTGTTTTGAAGACTATTTAATGTTGTAACTTTTATAACATTTTAAGAGTCCTATTTCCTAAGTCATAAATTTTGAATATTACTTCTGATTCTCTAATATTTATTTCTATATCTATCCACGTGTGGATGAATATATATGTGTGTATATATATATATGTGTGTGTGTGTGTCCATACAGATTTTCAGTATATATATATGAACACTTAAAATATAAGCCAGAGATGACTGTATATAAACCTGAATCTCTTACTTTTTTGTCAAAAGTTTTTATTTAGTCCTTAAAAACTAGATATACCTTCAACTTTTATTACTCAATAAAAGGAAGCTAAACCTATAATAAGGCGGTATATATTTTCCTGGAATGAAATGACAGATTTAGAAGATGGGCTAACCTTCATATTCGAGCAAGGTTGACCTTTGATGATTTCTCTTTTCTAATTTACCACGTGCTTGTAACGTACTATGTTTCTTTTAGAATGCATTTTATCAGTGATTAAATGAAAGCAGTATACAAGTAAATTATAACATGTACACACATCCGCACACACACATTTCTACATTTAAAATGAAGTCATAGAAAAACTGATGTGCCCTTCTCTAAACACAAACCTTTGATTCCTGTTCTCTTTGGTCTCTTTGATGTCCAAACCTTGTCTCTCCCCATCTAAACCCAATTTCCTTGCTTTCCAAAGTGCAGTTCAAGCATTCAAACTTTTTTTAATGCAACTGTAACCACAGTAAGCCAGAGGTACTTGTTCAATTAGCAGCTGAATGCCTCCAAAGCATATCCTTTAAAAGAAAGAAGCAGATCTGCATTTATCTGAAGTTTCAAAATGAATTGTTTCCTCTGCATCATCACTTCATTCACCGCCCCCCCCCACATGATGCCTGTATTTGTATTATGGATACCACGGTCCACCGCTGAGGCAGATTTCTTTTCCTTTGCTTCCTGTATGAGCTGCATAGTTGGTCTCATGTGGTTAGAGCCTCGTCTCATACATATGAGCTGTGTACTCGTGGAGTCACCAATAGTAAGCTGAGCAGGTACCAGTCTGCTGTCCATACTCAATGTCATGAGCCAAAAGAGACACGGAGAACTAAGTGAGGTTGCCTGGCGGAGTTCAGAGAAACCTGGCTCTTTGGCAAATAATGCATATTTCCTATATGCAAACTGAGTAACAGCTCTGTTGTTAGGTTGAAAATGAATACATGTAAAGCTAATTGGACATTCTGGCATAATCTTGATAACGATTTAATGGATTCTACAATTAAATAAAACAATGCTTGTTCAGTGACGGTCACGTGTAGAAATTTGAAGGTTGAGCTAATATTTCAGGTCAAGTGGTGTGATAGTTTAAACTCGATAAGATTTATAATCAGCATGAAAACAAACTCCTGGGTGTATCTTTGAGGGAAATTTTAGATTGAGACAATTGAGATGGGTAGGTCTACCCTGAATGGGCACGGCACCATTCCATGGGCAGGGGTTCTGGACTAAATAACAAGATGAGCTCAGCACACGAAGTCATTGTTGCCTACCTTCTGACTTCATATTCAGCGGGACCAGTTAAGCCCGATGGGCTATCATGATGGGCTGTGTTTTCAAACTGTGAGCCAAAGAAAACCCCTCCCTTCCTTTAATTGACATTTTCCAGGTATTTCATCACAGCAGGAAGACATGTAACATATTTTATATGTATATGCGTGTGTGTGTCATCTATGTCTTAGAGTTTCTATGACTGCAACAAAAATGCCATGACCAAAAGGCAAGGTGGGGAGGAAAGGGTTTATCAGGCTTACACTTCATCACTGAAGAAAGTCAGGATAGGAACTCAAACAGGGCAGGAGCCTGGAGGCAGGAGCTGATACAGAGGCCATGGAGGAGAGCTACTTACTGGCTTGCTTCCCATGGCTTGCTCAACCTACCTTAATTCAGTACTAGCATCCCTGGGATGGCACCACCCACTGATCACAAATTGAGAAAATGCCTTACAGCTGGATCTCATGGAGGTATTTCCTCAGCTGAGGCTCCTTCCTCTCTGATGACTCTTAACTTGTGGCAAGTTGACACACAAAACCAGCCAGTACAATCTCTATATACAATTACATATATAATATGTATAACCTATATTATCTATATTATCTACATCTATATGTAAGTGTATATGGACTTTACATATAATACACAATATATATTATATACATATACACAAACATTCATACACACATACGCGCGCGCGCACACACACACACACACACACACACACGGACATATGGACTCTGGCTATATTGCATCACCCTAGTGAGTTCTGAGTCAAATAACCTACACATGTAGAGCAGGGAAAGAAAGCATCAACCACCCTCTTCCCTGTTCCATCCCTCAGCCGTTTCCTCGTTATTTCTGCCCCATTGCCATGTGTTCTCTGTCCCTCTTGGTGGGGTTTAGGCAATCATGTGAGAATTAGTCTCAGGGTAAGATATGTGGATTTCAGAAAAGGGCTAGTTAACCTAAATTGTAGCTGTTTGATCATCCCTAAGTTCTTGTCCTCGAAAATATCAGGCTTGGAGTGCCAGTTGCCTATTTATGCACCCTTTTCTGCATGCCCCATAGGTTCACTACTCAGAGCTTTGGCCCATCCTTCTCTCTGTCTGTAGAAAGCATCACCATTGCCAGGTCTAGTGACACAGACTTGAAATACTAGTATTACGGAGGTAGAGGTGGGAATGTTGCAAGTTCAAGTCTAGCCTGGGCTTAAGACCCTCCTGGGCCTTCAATGAGACCTAGCTCAAAAGAGAAAAGAGGAAGTAAAGGGAGAAAAGGCATCTTGGCACTGCTGGGAGTATAGCTCAGTGGTAGAACCCTTTCCTAGAGTGCATCACCCATAATTTTACTGCTTTCCAGCCTCAAAGCAAGGACACAACATTTGATTCATAATTGCTTTACCATGTTCAGTTGTGATCAGATCTCACAATATCTGCCTTTGAAGCACATCCAGAACCAAAACATCCAATATCCGCATCTCTGTGAGCATCCTCTACCTCGGCTCTGTCTTGACTGTTTTAGTGCCTCTTGGCTGCTTTCCCTTCCTCTCTGTGTGTCTGAATCTGCCGTATTTAGACACTGGAATGTTCAGGATGATGGCTCGATCTGATAGAGCACTCATTCTGTTGAAACACCTCCCCCCCACCCATGATTCCATCTTTCATCTCTACCATGGCCTAAAGAGGCCTCCTTATCCTGGATGCTTACAGTACCTAAGCTCCCTACTACCACTCTTCCTCCTTGCCCGGTCTGTTCCAGAATCTTCAGGGCACACATCAAGTCCACCGCTATCACAGGGTTTTTCTCTCTGTCTAGGGTATGCCTGTCTATCCCCAGGTTTGTCCTTTCGTCCTTCAGCTTGATGCTCAGGTGATCCCTGCCTTGGTTACTTTTCTACTGCTGGCTAGAACACCATGACCAAGGCAAGCTACAGAAGGAAGGGTTTATTTGGACTTATGGTTCCAGAGGAAGGAAATTCCATTACAATGGGGACATACGGCGGCAAGCTTGAGAGTTCACATCTTCAAGCCATGAGCCCTAAGCAGAGATAACAAACTGGCAGTAGACAAAACTTTAAGCTCTCAAAGTCCAGTCCAATGACACCCTTCCCCCAGGAGACTGTAACTCTTAAACCTCCAAAAATGATGCCACTCACTGGGGAATCAAGTGTTCAAATACTCAAGACTATGAGGGACATTTCTCATTCAAGCCACCACATCACCTTATCAGAGAGGCCATTCCTGACCACCCCATATGTGCTGTCTTCCTCTTTGTTTCCAATATTCTTTGGAAGCTGACCTGCAGAGCACTTCTTACTGCCTTGCCTCTAACATGTTTGCTTATGATCACAGCAGGGCCCTTCACCAGGAGAATGTGATTCAGAGCCAGGAAATGCAGTCATGGGTTGGAACAGCCCTTATTCTGGGAATGGCTCCATGCAGGGTGGACAGGGGAAAGAATGAGTATGGTGACATTCTCAAGTCAAGATTCCTTTTCCCTTTAGGAAGTTCAAGGATGTAGTCATTTTTAGCACTTGGGTAACTATGGAAATGTTACTGTGGTAGAGGTATGAGCCAGAGAATCTCAAAGAGAGTAGAATAAACCCGTGTTCCATAATATAACCAAAACTGTCAGCATGAGCTGGGCATTACGACACAAGTCTGTAATCCCAGCACTCGGGAGGTGGATGTAGTAAGATCAGAAATTTATGGTCATCCTTGATTATATAGTGAATTCAGGGATAGCCTGGGCTACAAGAAATCCTGTCTCAAAGAAATGACACTTTCATTAGTGACCTCCCTGTCATTACAGTGTAGCTGCATGAATTAATTTTGCCACACATTGATAGTGAACACCATCATTTACCTTCATGAAATTAGGCATTAATTGATCTAGCATGGGATTCTGATCACCAGCATGAATCTGGTCAGCACTGGATCAAATCAGTGGACTCTGAAACTATTGCCTCCATTTGTGACCTTCTCTTTGAATTCTGTAAGTGTGGTATTATACACTTATACAGCCATCTCTTATCTTTATGTGTAATGAGAAACTGGCTTTCTTAGCTATGACAACTGTCATTTGTTAATTGGCTATGTGGGTGAATAGATCTTACATCTAATCTCCTTGGAGTTTTGTTAATATTACAAGTGATACGGTATTATCTTATTAAAATAACATGTTTACATTTTAGCCAACTTTCTACAACTTCTTTCAAAATGAATGTTTTTTAATAATGGACACGGTCAGCAGGTTGGAACTCATGACACTTTGAGCAGTGTCGTGTAGAAAACTTCAAAATACATCACCATTCTCTCACTAGACCCACTGACTCTAATACTTGATCTACATCAAGACCAGACTTGAACTTTGTGAATATGCTAAGCCAACAGCAAACAAAATAGCAGCAGAATGTAAAATTTTATTGCAGTTCTATCTAAATGTTAGTTTCCTCCGGGGTTGTCCCCCCTCCTCAGCACCCAGAACTTGTTACCTAAAATTTTCACAAAACCATGTTTTATGACAGCAAAGATGTAATAAATCTTTCTACCTGAATACCTCAAAGAATAATTTTAGAGTTTATCTTAACACATCTTTAGAATGTTTGATTCTATGAAAAGATAAGAACTGTGTTATGAGAATACAAATTAAGGCCTTATAAATCATTTTATTAAAGGTAAAGCAATAATAGCAGAATGTCTTATGGTATTTTTAAGACATCCAAGTTTTCTAGTCAATGTATGTTAATATTTGCAAATAAAATGATTTACTTAATCATGGTTAATTTTAGAGGTGTCTGGTTATATACTTTGTCTAAAATGAGAGAGCAGATGTTAAGACTAAAAGCAAATGTTTTAATATTTATTTTGATACATTAACTTCAAGGTAGGATTATCCAAACTTGAGAAAAAATCCCTTTGTTTCAATTTTAAATTTGTCTCCTGCAATCTATAGCCTTTCTCTCCAAAAACTACCCTTGAATGTTCTAAGGAGAGCATAACGAATAGGGAAAGGCCTACAATAAAGGCCTGCCAGGCAAGAGGTAAAGGTGTCATGACTGTTATAGGTAGCCAGCAGCTCTCTGATTGGATGAGAGATCTGCTCCACAAGAGGGGATTTTATTCTTGGTACTCTAATCCTGGTGGCAAACCCTTGGCTGAGGAGGTCACAGGCCCTAGGGTGGAGTCTGCTATTGCTATTTTTCTAAATGGTCATGCTGTCAAATGGCTTTCCATCTAGTTATGTTTATACCCACACACCTGAGTTGCTCTCAACCTTGGTATGAGAACAGCGGTCACTGGAAAGGTGTATAACTTGTCAAAGAAGTAAGGATAGGAGACTTGGTGCTCAGCCCCAAACAGTAATCTATATTAATGTTCCCACCACCAAGGCTCAAGGAGCAGCACTAGAGACATACTGTAAGAACCTGAGAATGAGGAAGAGTTCTGTGATATGCTGTCTTCTGGCTATTCTGCCACAAACTCATAGCAGGTATGGTTATTTGTACAAGAACTGCACAGGATCAAACTAGCCAGGCCCTACCCTATACTAAAGAGCTTCTGACAATAACTGCAGGGAGGGATCACTCATTTATTTTTATGTGAGTATTTTGCCTGCATGTATGTATGTGCATTGTGTGCCAGTAGAGGCCAGAAGAGGGAATGATCTCCCGGAACTGCAGCTGTAGATGGCTGTGAGCTACCTTGTGGGTGCTGAGAATTGAACCTGTCTTCTGCAAGAACAAGTGCACGTAACCACTGAACTATCTCTAAGGCCCAGGAGAATCATTCTTTATTGAGTATATGGTAAACGGCAGATTTTCCAGTGGAGAGCCGCACACACATGTACACATGAGTAGTAGCAACTGGACTTAGTGGGTGATTAAAAAAAAAGGGAGAAGTTGGAAGGGTTTGAGGGGACTAGAAGAGACAAAGAGGGATGGGTACAATCATATGTGTATTATGTACACATGGGAAATTCTCAAAAATAATGTAAAATTTAAAAACAATAAAATAATACAAAATAAAAAGTGCTTCAGCTTAAAGAAATAAATTAAGTGTAATGTACAGTAATTGGGGCCAAAGGGTGACTGAAAGTTTTAAATCAGAATAAACATTAATAAAATGTTCCAATAGACTCTGACTTATCAAGACAGTGAAGAACCCTGTTACATTTTAGGAGTGCCTTAAGAAAAACAGATTCAAGAGTATTTTATGTAGTATGTAAAAAAGGTTTATCTCAGTGATTTGATATATAATTGGCTGAAAATGTAGACTGAGCCTAAATCCTTTAGGAGTATACATGAGTGATGGCTTCATTCACATTTCCCTTGGGTACAGATGGCTTAGAGACAGGACAGACTGAAGAATACTGAGTGCCCAGTTAAGGAATGATACACACCAATTGCTCTATAAGTTTCAGTGGACTATGTAACCGTATAATTTTAAAGGAAGGCTGTTCTTGATAGTGGTACCTCCTGTTCATCGGCCCAGGATGCTCATCTGGACAGAACTGGGCAGGCTTAAAGTCAGGCACATTCCTTTAGCCTGCTAAGATCGAGAGCTGCACTGCAAGCGACCCAGCCACAGGCAAGCAGTTGTGCCTTTCTCGTAATAAATAGAAATAGGTGTGCATTCTGTTTCATGGGAAGACAGCTCAGAAAAAGCAACTCAGAAAAAAATGCTCATGATCCAGATTTGAGCTATTTTTAGGAATGGTAGCATTTGGTTTCCAAACAGCAATTTTAGGAGGGGACCATACTGCCTCCCATTGATCCAGATTCTAAGCAACAGTGTTGAACCTGGAATCCAGTCAGCTTTGTCAAAGCCTTTCTACTGTTTCCAGATGGGTAATTTCAGAAAGGCACTCATGCTGGCCCTGCGTCAGACTGAGTTCCCTCTTATAGAAATAGGGCTGACGATGGTGCCAACTTCCCGGGGTTGTACGAAGAGTCAATGGGTTTAAACACATAGAACACTTAGAAGTGGAGCTGACACAGTCGCTAAAATGTTACCTCTTCTGCTAGTAAAAAAGTGAACATTTCTTAGTGTTCACGTGCGTGAGTTGTGGTTAGATTACTTCAAATATGGAATCCTCCTTTGTCTTGGTCACCATTCAAATGAATTCCCCTGTCAGGGTTTCTCTTCTCATAAACAGTTTTTAAAGAGAGATGATTAAATCATGGATTGGAGAGATGGATGAATTATCCTGAAGCCATATTTGTTTCTTTACTGCACAGATGGCTGAATAAAATCTGTGTTGATTGCACCTTCCTTTGGCTCATTAAGGATCTGAGAGCGGCAGCTTCCTGGGAGTAAGTAGGAGCTGGTTTGATTGACGGATCTCCTCAGTACACCAGACTTCACAGGCGGAGAAGATGCCCACTGGGAGAACACGTCAGCGAAGGCCAGGTTGCGATGAGGCAGTCCGCCCCTGTGGGACAGATGTCCCCTTACATGAAAGAGGTAGAAATGACTTCAGCAAAGGCAGCAGAAGAATGGCAAAATGATTGCTAGTGACTTCGAACTGTAATTAGATTTTCAATAGCAGGAAAAAAAATGGTCCAATCCTTGACTTTCTTTCACACAGCATTGCCATTTGGGACATTTTGTGCTCGTTGGCTCAACCAGCTCATTCAAAACAGGCTCATGTGTTTGTAGGATATTGAAAACTGTTAATGAGTGAGTGTGGGATCTGTTGGCTTTGAACTTGCCCATTACATGCATGAACACTCGGACCCATAAATTATTCCCTGGGAGTCATCTTTAGTGAGTTGCTAGGAGATGGCCAGTTTCTGGTCTCCTTTGATTACAGGGCATAACCGCTCATTGTCAAAATGCCAAAATAAAATTTAAAAAGCCCTAGAGTGATCACTTAACCTACTGTTTTTCTGTTACTTCCAGTAAGACATTAAAACTCAGAGTGTTTTGAACAAAGGGAGGGGACAGAGAGCCAAGAATGTGTCTGGTATCGGAGCAAGGCTATTGTTCTCCGGCAGCAGCCCAGCATTCAACAGATAGTGGAATTTATGAAATTATTCATTTATTTACTCATTTCTTAAGACAATAACATTACACATGGTTATGAGGTGATATGATGTAAGGGTCCCTTACCACATAAAGTAAGTGCTTACATACATGCGTGCAGTTTTGGGTCAAAAAAGGCAGTGTGTCACAAACTGAGAAAAACAAACATGTCAAGTGAGCCAAACTAGGAAAAAGAGGAAACAGGAAGGGAAAAGACCAGAGCTCAATTCACTGCTTCCTCTATGAACACTTTTGAGTGACGTCATCTATTTTGCTGGTGGCCAGCACAGTGCATACAGTGACAATTACTTAGGAGCTGGAGAACATAGAGTGACTTACTTCTATGATCTACTGTCTATTTCCACAGTCGTAAGTAGGATAGGACCAAGGGGAAGACGGGATGAGCTAATGTATACAACAGAAAGGTACCTGGCATAAGACACCACTACAACAAAAAGACACAAGCTGTTGTTTCTCCCTGTGACTGTCAGCATTATATTCTCACAGGCTGAGGGCAACTCCGCAGAGCGCAGGCGTGAGGACTCACCATAGGAAACTTCAAATAGCGGAAAAGCCAGCAGCTTTCCGTGTTTAGATGACTAGGGTAAGTTAACTGATGTGGGAAAAGTTTGAGGACCTAGGGGGAAACTGAAAACTGCTCTGTTGTTAATTTTGTTCATTGCTGATTACTACTTGACTTAACAATTATAAGCTGGCTGTATATATATATATACATACACACACACACTCCTCAAGTTGGGCACTTGCTGGGTGTGAGCACAAGGCTCTGTTTACTCCATCTAAACATCCTAAGCTGTTCCAAGCGGCAAAACCAGAGAGCGCACACTTTTCTGAGCTGGGGCTTCCGGATCCCGGTGTTTAACTAGGTGGGTGCCTGCAGGTCGGTTTCTACCTTTGTGGATTTTCCTCATGTGCACAATGACAGCCAAACGTTTATAATTGTTCCGTGCTCTCCTTTCTGTAAGTTCACAGGCCAGGTTTGAACTATGAACCTCTTTCCAGTTCGGCTCTGAACTGACTTACGATGTGTAAGCCCTGTTATAAACCGGAAGCAGCTGGATGATTTACTTGGTTCTGCGAAGGAGTCCAACTCCCTACAAATGGATTGCCAGATTCCATGGAGCAGCACGTTTGCCCATGAGAGACTCTTAAATAGATCCTGGCTTTAGACATTTACCTTGCCAGCTGTCTGTTGGATCAGGAAATGAATGTGATAACGTTAAATTCACTCATTTAGTTCAGGGGAGCAGCATCTAGTCCAGGGGAGCAGCAGGTAGGAGTTGCAGTTCTAAACTGTCAAGAATGCTCCGGGAAAAATGAAAGAAACAGGCTTGTTGGTCTTATTTTTACAGAGACTCTCAAGTCAGCATGAAGCATGAGGTGCAATTCAGTGAGCTCAGGTTAGGACACTCTACACTAAGGCGATTCAGACATTTTTCTTGCTTTCTCTTTCTCTCCAGCATCTGGTTATCAGTTTTGTGACATATAGAGTAACAGTTATCTGGATCACTTTCTGCAACTCCATCCTCAACCTACTTTTTCCTTGTAAATAAACCAAATGAAGGCAGAGGGATAGAGTGCCACGCTTCAAGAACATTTGTCTTGAAATCTTAGTGACGAGCTTAATTTGGCTATGATTAGCTCAGCAGAAGGTGTTAGGTTTCGCTGGAAATGAGTAGCACTTGACAAGGTGAGAAATCCTCCTTCGGTTGCTGAGATGGCCCAACATTTGTTCTTCCTCTACGTTTGGAAACACAGCCCTAGTAATACGCCACCCAAATTCTTCTCTCAAATATAGTTAGTTATGCAGCAGAGAAAGCCAACATCCTCAGATGTCCAAACCTCCCCTTCTTGCCTTATTTATAGATATCTTAGCCAGACACAGGCTCTACCCAGTGTTTAGTTACAGTTCTCAGATTCTTTTTTTTTGTTTTTTGTTTGTTTGTTTGTTTGTTTTTTGAGACAGGGTTTCTCTGTAGCTTTGGAGCCTGCGCTGGAACTAGCTCTTGTAGACCAGGCTGGTCTCAAACTCACAAAGATCTGCCTGCCTCTGTCTCCCAAGTGCTGGGATTAAAGGCGTGCGCCACCACCGCCCAGCACAGTTCTCAGCTTCTGTGACTAAGTTTTACTGAGTGGTCCTGCGAGGAAGTCATGTGGGCCATAACTTTTCAAGAGGTTATGGTCTTTAAAGGAAGCACCATGCTAGCCTCTCTCACTTTGTTCTTCTGGTTAGAATGTAGCTGGTTGGGTGTCAAGTGGGAGCCAGACCACAAAAAAAGGTGGAGAGAAAGAGTTGAAGGAGGCCCTCTCAACTGTACAGCTGCCTGCAGCAGACGTAATCATCGCCTTCTCGGAAACAGAGCAGACCTCGCGAAGTCAGGTCTATCCACCTGCCCATTTGGTGGGGCTGCTGGGAAGACAATACCAGACCGGGCCACCACGAGCCCTGCCCAAAGGTAATCACAAGAAAAACAAACTTAATCTTTTTCTTCCTCCTTCTCCTCTTTAGCCAGGATAGATATGAGTGCCCGATTTGTTGTCTCTCTGAGGACAAGATAACCATGGTGACCAGATCTTTGTCCTAACTTCCCGTAAGAACAGCACAGCAAATAGCAGGGAGTTTATGAGGCCAAGATAAGAAACCCTTCGGATCAGGCAGTGGAAGCCTTGCCTTTTCCTTTTGGTCATTTTCAACTGGAATTTTGATCGGATGTGAAAAAAAAATGTAAGGGATTGGAAACCAAACATAGTGGAAAAAAAACATTTTACTTTGTTATGACCAAAAACCCTAGGCCATAATCCCCATGAAACTAACCTTTCACTCTAAAACACAAACTGTTCCAGGAGACTAAGTAAATCACTTGAGGAATTGCTCTCTGCCAGACAACTGTGGCCACCTTGGAATTACAGGCCTTTGTCCCTTGTAATTAGGCCCTGTGTTGCTCAACTTCTAAATAATTTAGCAAAATTATCATTTGAGAATACAACTCCCTACCCCACCCCCAAAGCTATTTTT
>JAQHUG010000190.1:2154931-2197052 GCA_028555095.1 Dicrostonyx torquatus | reverse complement strand
CAAGCACTCTGTAACCTAGCCACAAAGCTATGATCATTAAGGGGGGGATGTGAAGGAAGGGGTCAGGGCTTTGTGTGAATAGATGAGTTACTTTCTACGTTTTAATTCAAACAAAGAAATGAAAATCCATTTGTAAGTCTTTGGTACTACTTAGCTCTGAGAAATGACATTCCTGTTAATTCACGTGGGCACTGAGCTTTGAAGTGGTACCATTTGGATGACAGCTTCTGCAGTCCATTCTGAAGGAGGTTCACACGAAGCAGCTGAATTGCCTTTTATGGGTATTTTTAGAGGCGCGAACACCCTTCAGGTTTTGCAGGATGGAATTCTGCAATGAGTCTGTCTCTGGCCTATAATAGGTGCTAAGAAACAATCAGAAAGGGACCCTTTGGGGTTCGAGGACCGGATTCCGAGTTACCCCAAAGATCCTCTTCCTCTATCACAAAACTACCTGGAACCGGTTCCTTTCCCTTTAACTAAAGGCGGAGCAACGATGATGTTGTTAATATTGAGTGCCCCCTCCCCAGAAGCACAGGTGGCTTCTTACCATTCCTTTAGTGCTACCCAAACAGCAACTAATGTAGTCAGGAACACCAACTGGTTTTCTGAGGTTCAGTATAATTCTAATAGTTGAAATGACCAAGACTTGAGTTTATACCATCACAGTGGAAGGAAGGAAATATTGCATTATTTCATTCATTCACTCATTCATTCATTAAGACGAGGTCTAACCTTGAGGCCCAGGTTGGTTTCAAACTCACTATATAAGAGCCCAAGATAGAACTTAGGATTTGCTGCTTCCATCTCCTGAATTTTACAGGTGTGCACCCCTGTGCCCTGCCCATTGGATATGTTTTTAATGAGCTAGAACTTGAGCATGTGAACAGTGCAGTCTAAATCTATGAGCACTTTGAGGAAACATTAAAGGAAGTAAAGAGAAAGAGAAAAAAAAACCCAACTTATTAATGCAAACACATTCAAATGAGCAGGAAGAGGAGACACCCAGCGCTCCAAGCACTGCTCTTCGCCCAGTTCTATTTGTTCCCTCTGACTAATTTCCCATAGTTATCAACGCACAAAATCTGTGAGACTTAAAATGGAGTATGCCTCACCCACAACGTAAATGGTAAAGTTCATCATTTGAGAATTTCTTTTTCAATGCATATCTTTCTAGTTCAGCTGTCTTTGTAGCGTCAAGGAAAAAAAAAAACAAAAAACAGGCCTCATAGTCACAGGTTAAGACATCCACATTGTTTCCTTGAATGCCCAGGCCCTAGGTTGGAAATGGGGGAGCAGCTGCAGGATAAACCACAGACCCGGGTAGCACCACGGCTATGCATTTCCCGTCATTTTACTTCCTTGATGTGCCACACACATGGCACCTACACTTAAATGGCAGTGATTTTCGGTGTCTTCAGAATCTGCTTGCTAACAAGTATCAGATGTCATTATCTGTGAGGTGCTAAGATATTCACTCTCTATCCTGAACACCATTCATTACAGCTGGACAGCTGGGAGGACCCCAGGGTGCCAGCAATCAGCTTTTCGTGGATTGGACTTGCCAGCAGAAGCTGAGCATTGGGAAGATGCTGAGTTCTTAGTATTGCCCCTCCTTTCCTTGGGTCTGGGCTCTTTAGATGGTGCTAGGCATTCTGGAGAGAGAGGGCCGTAGCTTCCCATCTTCAGATGTGCTGAGACAGATTGATACATTTTATTGAATATGGGGTAATTCTAATCAAAATTAAATGTCTGAATGTGGGGGAAAACATGGAGCTCATAATAATGTTCAAAAAGATCAGACGGACAGCCTAACTGGAGGGAGGTGGAGAGCATGGATACTGCAAATGGAGAGTGAGCTGGTGAGGTGGGAGAACTTGCTAGAAGCTATTCCTTAGAAGAGAGTCAGACTAGCCCAAGGTGGCTAGGTTTTAGGAAGAACCCTCTGGTCACAGGATAAAGGACAGCAAAGGGGGATGGAAAAGTCAAATTTGACACAC
Source organism: Dicrostonyx torquatus (assembly GCA_028555095.1). Taxonomy (NCBI): domain Eukaryota; kingdom Metazoa; phylum Chordata; class Mammalia; order Rodentia; family Cricetidae; genus Dicrostonyx; species Dicrostonyx torquatus. The sequence continues at coordinate 2,195,055 of JAQHUG010000190.1, read as the reverse complement.
CCACTTGAGTTCTCAAAGGCAAGGCATCAAGCTGACCAGCCACTCACAGGCTCACCGGGACCATGTTCAGAGAGCCAGCTCTTCAGATGCCACGGCACTCTGGGAAGTAATCAGTCCTGCATAGCTGGCTTCACCCTGGGGCTGGGAAAACCATTAGCTGTTTTCCTTGTAAATTTGATTTTTCCAAATTGAATACATCTTTCTTCCCTTTTGGGGCCCCACTTTCTTTCCAGGGTCAATTAGCCCAGGCTGTCCTTGAACTCTAAATGTGCCTGCCTCAGCCTCCTGAACACTGAGATTTCGGACATGCCATCCCCCTCAGTCCCTACCCACCTTTCAGGGCTTCCCTTCCCATAGCTCGGCTACTCTGCTCGCAGAAGCATGCTCATTCAGCAAAGGGAGAATGCTCATTTCCTTCATCTCCGTCTTCTCTATGTTTCCTGTCTCACCATTTAGTGTCTCGCTGCTTCTGGCTCAGCACCTTGCCTATCCTGATATCCTCGGCACGTTAAGCAATCATCACATATAAGACCTTGCTGTCACTTTATATTTTAACCAAAAGCGTCTCTCCCCCAAGCAATTGCTGTGAGTCTTCGATGAGTTCTATAAAAAGACAGCTCTATTTGTGAGCGTTTCTCCTGTTAATATATACACTGTACGTCAGTCTTCTGTGGGTTAACAGCTGTGAATCATGCTCACCTGCTATAACGCAACAGTTAGAAGCACAGAGCACCATCCCGCCCATATTCTAGTTTGCAGTTGTTACCAGTGGCCATGGGTAACTAAGCCACTTACTTGTATTAATTGGGGGGCTGCGCTAGACAAAGCTTCTAACTGTGGCTTTCTAGCAGCTCCAGTTGGAGCTCTATGACGGAGTGCAATACACATGCCCTCTGATAGAACACCTTGCCACTACCTCCAAAGTGGGGGTGCGGATACTAGAACATCCCTGAGCAGATTAATCGCTCAAGTCTCAATTTTATTTACACATAAGTTTGGGAAGAACAACTTTGGCAAGATGTCTAAGAGGATAGTCACCAAACTTAACTCTGTTTGCTCATAGACATTCATCACGACTATTAGTTGTGATGGCTATCGTACATGTAATACTGCTGCTGCTGTTGCCTTCAGGAGTCTTAGTTTTATCTTTAACATTTTACCATAATAATCTCTTGGTTGCCTTCTCGCCCTCTCTCCCAATGATTTCTCAGGACATTGTCTTCAGGACATTTTTAGGAGTTTTAAATACACATTTCATGTTATTCCCCATCAGCATCTAAACACCACACCCTGGCAGAGTGCCTACCCTGGGCCAGACACTGCCCCGGGTCCAAGGGGAGTCAGGTTTAATCGGGTAGGTCTTTGTTGGGAAACACGTGCCTGATTGACAAACTGGTATAACTGGCTCATCTTTCGTGAGATATATTTTTCCTCACTGGAAATCCTACTAATGATTCTTCAAAATAACAAATGTCCTCAAAGATTCTTAAAATAATAAACATTCTTAGAAACACAGTGTGAAGCAGTCCCCAATGTCCTCCTTCCCATACATCTTAACAGCTTCTTTCCTGAAGAGATTGACTTCATTTCAACGTGTTCTTTTAAATAAATGTGTTTTCATCATGAGGCGAGCCTTGCTTGCCACTTCATCTTGTCTTCATGATGCATGTGTTTTCTTAAGGGGGACCATGTTTTAGTTAGTTTTTTTTTTTTTGGTACTCAGTGTTTATTTACTAATGGAGGAATAGAATGCTATAATTTGACTTTAAATTTAAAATTACCCAAGTTTTCATGGGTCCCTTTTTAGAAGTTCCAGGCTCCATAGATACGTAATCTATAAAGTTTGCTTGATATGAACTTTGTACTGCTGCATTAGAATACATGCCGCTTTGAAAACCACACTTAATCATCTATACATACATACACATGTAGTGCATATGTGCATCAGTTTAGTGCATACTGAGAGTGCTTATTTACTTGTTTTCTAAAATTCTTTTTTCTGTAAGTATTAATATATTAAAACCTTATGAAAAGAGACACGGGGAAAAATAGAATGACATAAATATAGTATGGGAGCCTGGCCCTAGACCAGGACCACAGAAATAGAAGGGAGAGAACTGTGTCTGGGAGGAGAGTCCACTTTTAGGACATTGGAGCATGCATCTTTAAATACAAGATGAATTTCTGGAGAGAACACAGGGTCCTGAGGGTGCAGCATCTGGTCGCCCTGATTTAAGCTCACTGCCCTCTTGAGTTCCTGTCCTTGACTTCCTTCAGTGATGAACAGCAATGTGGAAATGTACGCCAAATAAACCCTTTCCTCTCCAACTTGCTTTCCGGTCATGATGTTGCATCATAGTTACAGTGTGAAGGGAGAGGGAACCCAAGTGTGTTGGGTCACATCAGGAATCCCGAGCCATTTCTCTTCACAGAAGCAATAGCATCAAAAGAATGCACATATGTACATCTCTTCTCACCGCTGGACACTGTTTTCATGGTTACTGAATGAGTTGCTTCAGTCAGCACTAATGGGATCTATGGACCTTCAGCAAAACATGTTTCCATCCTTTCTGAAAAGTGGGTAGAATATTAAGGAAGTCCACAGGTTTCCTGATGAGCCTCATGTTTACGTAGTCACAGCGGCTAGCCAAGTTGATGCTGAGTCAACATACTTCATTAGTATCTCGTCATAATGATAATAGGTAGAAGTAGTCACAGAAGAATTTTAGCAAATTGTTGTCTGTTGGTATTTTATGGGACTTTTGCATTATAATGAGCAAATTTTACTTGGTTAGGTCCATGTTTTCTTATTTTGAAATTACGGAAAAATTAACAATTTTGTTGTTAAATTATGAAATTAAGCCTTTGCCAGATCTTGGGTACATGACAGAGAAGAAATGCTTGTAGAGATTGATTTCATTTAACAAGTTCTTTAAACCACTGTGTCTTCATTAGGAAGCAAGCCTTCCTTAACAAGGTAATGTTGAATCATTACGATATTACAAAATATGATATCCTAAAAATGACCCTGGTTTGCTTATTTTATGATAAAATAATGTTTGTTCCACATTTTAACATAAAGCAAGATGAATAGCTGATTCAGGGAAAGGAGCTGAACTCCAGAAAACACAGCTTGATCGCCTTTTTGAGTTAGTGGCTAGCGTTTGTCTGGGATTTTGCTGTGGGTAGAGGGGATACTTGCCTAAATGACTCAATCAGGGGAATACAATTGACTTAACGATATGGCCTTGTCTTACTTAGGGTTACTATAACTATGATGCAACACCATGACTGGGAAGCAAGTTGAGAGAGAAAAGACTTTATTTGACTTACATTTGCACATTGCTGTTCATCACTGAAGGAAGTCAAGGACAGGAACTCAAGCAGGGCAGTAACCTGGAGTCAGGAGCTGATGTGGAGGCCATGGAGGAGTGCTGCTCGCTGGCTTGCTTCCCATGGCCTGCTCAGCCTGCTTTCTTATAGAACCCAGTAAAACCAGCCCAGAGATGGCACCACCCACCATGGGCTGCATCCTCCCCCACAGATTACAGAGAAAATGTCTTACGATTGGATCTCATGGAGGCATTTCTTCAAATGAGGATCCTTCCTCTATGATGACTCTACCTTGTGTCAAGCTGACATAGAAAACCAGCCAGTAGAGACCTTGAATTTAGGGCTAGATAGTGACAAACCCAATTTCCATGTGCGTCATCTTGTAACTAGTTGACTTTGAGCAAACTCAGACAAAATAACTTCTGTAGATATTACCAGGCTGTTCAATTAAAAAACAGTCCCACAAAACATGGTACTTTTGTTTTGCATCTACTCAGCCAGACCAAGATTGGGCTCAAGGTTCTGTCTTTTGTTACAAAGATCCGAGGTTTTCTAGGAGCCTGCGACTGGGATTCCCAAAGAAGTTTCTGTATTTGTTGAGGCACCCCGGCCAGCCTGGTTCCTACCTCTGTCAGCGAGGCAAAGATTTTTACCTACCTGCCTCTCAGATACGAGCTCTTAGCTCATCAAAACCAGTGAAAATCAACAAACAACCTGCCTCTCTCCCACCAAAATGTTTGGGAATTGTCTTGAGAATTCTTTTGCTAGGTTTGCATATGCCATTATGTGTGATGCTGGAAACATAAGTGGCTCTGGATGTATACTGGTAGACACTTCTTACAGTCTCGACTATGGAATTGTCAGATTAGTTTTGGTCAAACAGCAAAGTTATGTCTGAATCTGGTTAACCAGATGTCTCCTTCATTCACCAGAGCCTTACAGACTGAAGCTCAGCAACACAAGTTATTTTAACCAGAGAGCCATTCCTAATCCTAAACTTAACTGTGGTGAGTCTAAGATCAGAAAGACAGCAAATTTAGGATGCCTGACATTTAACCAGGCTCTTAGGAGACCTCATAGGTGTCTTACAATTAGTCAAGAAGTACTTTAAGTTGCAAGTTTTGGTGCTTTGGAAAAAGACAGCCTAGAGACCCACCCCAGTGGTGTGTCTGTCTGGCCTGTGAGGAAGTAGTAGGGATGACCAGGTCTCCAAAGGCATCTCCAGCACTGAATGGTGCCAGCCACTAATCAGGAGCATCACCAGTGCCCTCTCCGAGAAGATGTCACCTGCTAGAGCTGGGCCTTCCCATAGTTCCTACCTCCACTGTAAAACAAGATGGGGACACTTTCTCGCATGAGTTGCTGTGAGGATGAGATGACGTGTGTAATAGAACATGGCAAGGGATCCATGCATGAAAGCTGGGCTTGGTGGCTCAGCCCTGTAATTCCAACACTCTGGAAGGAAATGTGACAAGACTGCATAAAGTTTGAGGTCAGCCTGAGCTGTGAAGCATAAAACAAATACAAAGCAAGCAAACAAATAAACAAGAAGCATGCCTCAAACAAAATAAAACTCTTAAAACAAGGGGCTGGGGAGATTAGCTCAGCTAGAGAAGCATTGGGTGTGAAAACATGGAGAAGCAAGGTCAGGACTGCAGCACTCACCATATAAAAACATCAGGGGTGATGGCGGGAGCTGTAATCCCACTGCTAGGGAGGCAGGGGCAGACGGAGCGTTATGACTTACTGGTCAGTCAGTCTAGTCAATGAGAAATCCTGTGTCAAAAAAGGAGGACATTTGTGGGGATGAAACTTTGGTTTAATCTCTGGTCTCCATGGAGATGGAGAGCAGGGAGAGAGAGAAAGAAAAAGAGAGAGAGAAAGACTCTATAGAAATTATTTCTTATTTCCCTTCCTTTTATTTTCTTGTGTGGTAAAGTATATTTTCCTAGTATAAACAAATAGAATTTTGTTCAGGGAACATACAGTAATCACTGATAAGTCTATAGAATTGACAAAGAAAGGGAATATGGGATGAGTGCTATATGCCTATAATCCTAGACACTTGGGAGGTCAAGGCAGAAGAATTTCAAGTTCAAAGCCAGCTCAGGATGCAGAATGAGCTCAAGACCAGCCTGGGTAAATTATCGAGGCCTTGTCTCAAACTGAAAGTGTGGGGAAAACTTCCTGAGAATTTACTCAGTGGTAGGGAGCTTGCCTAGCATGAGTAAGACCCAGTTTGAACTCCAATATGGTGGAAAGGGGTAGGGGTTGGGGGGAGATGTAGCTTTTTCTTTGACCTGCTCCTCATTTCTAAGAGGAATCTCCCCTCCTGCACCGCAGCCCTCTGTGTGGGCTAGTACAATATTTCCTTCAGCAATTTCTTCCACATTCAGTTTTCTGAATAAGCTAAGATCGGGGCCTCTCTTGCCTGCCTTGAGTAGCTTTGAGGAGGAGCATGGCCCTCGTCATCCTGACGAATGATGGTCACGGTTCTGCAGCTTTGGGAGAAGGGTTCTCAGAGTGAAGAGCCCTTGTTTCTGGCCTGCTAGCACAGGCCATGGTGCAGATCCTGAGTTTTCTGGGAGAGTGCTTTCTGACTTTCTTACTTTTTCCTTTTACTTAGTCTAATGACTCATCTTCCAGATGGCTCTGTTCAGTTTTAGAATTATCACGATCCACTCTGTGTTGGTGGTGGTGGTTGGGGGTGCGGGACACCAGCATTTCATGTACAGTAAAGCTTACGTAATCTTCAGGGAGCTGGGAGAGATACAGCGCACTCGACGCTAAGCGTTTAACATTAGGAGGTAACAGCTTTCACTATCTCATCCTCGGGGGTGTTATAGTTTATATAACTAGTGGCTCATTTCCTCTGTTGCCAATGGATTTTGATTATCAAAGAATACTTTTATGCTATTGAAAAATAGACAAACAGTGGATTATAAGTATTATACAAACTAATAGAGAGAATATAATCTGATTTTTTAAAACATCAACATGAATCTTGTCGAAAGGAAAAATATCCCCCATATATGTTTTATAACCCAGATGGTGAGCTGAACACTTTAAATATTAATTTCCTTCACATACAGTTTATATTAAATGAGAGCTCTTCTTTGGTGTCACTCACTGGGTAGAGTTTTGAATTGGAGAACTGGAAGCCTCCCTATGAGGAAGAAGCCCCACCACTGTCACCCAGAGTCAAAGGCCATCTTCCTTCTATCTGTTTTGTTTTGTTTTGTTTTTGTTTGTTTGTTTGTTTTTGAGACAGGGTTTCTCTGTGGCTTTGGAGCCTGCGCTGGAACTAGCTCTTGTAGACCAGGCTGGTCTCGAACTCACAAAGATCCGCCTGCCTCTGCCTCCCGAGTGCTGGGATTAAAGGCGTGCGCCACCACCGCCCGGCCTCTTCTATCTGTTTTGAAATACATCCTCGTCCGCTCAAATGAACACTTTACAGTTTGGCCTTTAAACATTTCCCAAGGGTCTACAGCATCAAAGGTTGGTCACTGTCCTGTGGTGCTCCTGGGAAATGGTAGAAAAGGTTGAAGAGGTGAGCCAGGTGGGCGGAAGTTAAGTCACCGGGAGTGTGCCTGCGGACAGGACAGTGGGACACCTAGCTGCTCCCCTGGTTCACCCTGCTTCTGGGCCTCTGGGATTTAAAAAGACTTCCTCTCCCACATATTCCATACCACGCTGTTCTGCGTCAACACAGGCCAAAGGCAACAGCAGGGCTGCATAGCTGTAGGCTGAAACTGACCCTTGTAAGCAGATTCGCCCAGATATTTTGTCATAATGATGGAGATTTGACTAGCCGCGACACTATCAGGATGACAGAGAAAATGTTTTAAGTTATATGCTTCACGAGCAGTTATGATTTTGCAAAATGTGGGCAGCACTTAGATTCAGGAAGTTGTCAGAGAATACCAGCAACTTAGTTATTTCTGTCACTAACAAGACAACCTTCAGAAATGTCCTCTTAGTCCTTCTGAAACTAAAATGTCAGAGATTTCCTGTTTGACTGCTAACAGCATTGGCATAGGTCCATACTGCGACAGTTGCTCTGTACTGGCCATCTCAGAGATGAAAAATTGAAATAGCTCAACTCACATCCTATTCTACAGGTAGTGGGATTCTGTAGATTCCGGCTTCACTTTACATGCATCCCTGCCTTTGGAGCTGGGCAGCAGGCACCTGGACTGCACATCTCTAACAGGAACATTGGAGATGGGCCCAGGAAGAGGAAGTTAGGTGATTGGAACTGTGCCTTTGGAGGGGAATGGTCTTAACTATCATAGATCTGGAAAGAGACTCCTTCCCTTCCCAGCTCAGATCAAAGTTCTACCCAATTTTATTCTTCCTGACAAAATTATATATTGATTTAAAAACAATCAATGGATGTATTTACTGATCATTCCTATCGAGGCTGCTAAGTAGGTGAATCTTTTGTTGTTGTTGTTTATAACGCAAACAACTTGTGGTCCTATCTACTTCCAGGATGTTTTGTGACCAAACATCCACATACTGGAAATGACTTAAACAGGAGTCTGAAAAACTCAGATGGTTAATTTAAACCCCTCCTCTCAATGATATTCAGAGTTTGCTTGAGTATACAGTGCCATTCTGGTGATTCAAATACAGAAGCTAACCCTGTGCACTGAAAATCGAGGAAGAATTGGAACTTAGAATAGAACATTCCTCCAAATGGAAAACATGTCAGTCAGATGGTTCCTGCCGATGAGGAATGTCAGTGGTCTCTGAAAGCAACATAAGGCAAAACAGCCACCATACTAATCACTTCCTCTCCTATTGACTTAGCAAAAATATTTATAAAATGTATTTCCAGTGTCATGCCTAATTAATAATCCCAGTATTTATTTTTCAGTGATAGTCTCTTTGTCCTTACACAGAAAAACTATTGCAATAATTAACGATTAGGAATTAATCTATCTTTGTCTATTTACCTCTATTTATATCTATCTGTCTGTCTATCTGTCTATCTTTCTACCCACTCACCCACCCATCCACACATCCATCCATCCACCTACCCATCCATATTTTCATACTGCAGAAGACAAAGAATACCACACAGATTATTATTGACTGCTGTAATGGAAAACAAATTCTACAAACTTCTGTCTGTGTCCTGTTGTGTGATCTTTATTTTTATATTATTTTGTGTTTTATTTCTTGAAAAGTACATACATGCAAAAAAATTTGACATAAAACAGAGGAAGTAACATTTTTCCTATATAAAATAAATCATCAGAAAAAAACCCTGCAAAGTTCTGTGGAGACTGGCAATCTTAGAAATTGTTTACATGAGAGCAAACAATTCCAGGGTGTTTCCTTGCTCTCCAAAGTCAGAGCACTCAAGGGGCATGTGAAGACATAAAAAACTCCATTCTCTTAGAAGATTATCTCAAGTACAATATGTGAATAGGAAGGGTATTGAAGTATGGCAGAAAAAAATTAAAATAAGGTGATCTTTTTACAAGGAGATTCATAGCATCTAGAAAAAAGTGAGTTGTAAACCCATGTAGCTAGTCATATATTCTTTAGGAATCCATGTGCTGTCTGAGACCAAAGTGCCTGGGTGATAATGAAGGATGACTAGTCTCCTCTGGCCCTCTGTGGCTAGTTTTGCTCAGCAACAGCTTAGACCAGATGCCCAAGTTTTTCACTGGACCCTGCAGAATGGATTAGTTGTATGGGTGTGGATGAAAGAAGTGTTGAGTTTGGGAGGTGATGTAAGCTTTGAACTTGCAATAGATGCTTTGAAGTTCTTTCTGCTTGGAGATGACTCCATGTCTAATAGTGTCTGCTGCTGGGTGAGCTGTGTCTTCCCAGAAGATGTATTGAATTCAGTATCATTAACACTTGCTATCCATGAAGGTAGCCTTATTGGAAAGTAGCATCCTTGGAGGCACAAGGTTACTTGAGCAGGGTACCTAAATGCAGGGACTATTTTCCAGGGGGAAAGATATTGAGGTAGCTGTGGAGACAGTTGTGTGACCACAGACACAGAGACTATGATATTGTCACCACAAACTTGGGATGCCAGGAATTTCTATAAGTCACCAGATCTTTTGAAGAGGAAAGGGGGATTCTCCCCCTAAAACAGTCTCAGAGGCAACATAGCTCTTCTAACTCCTTGGTTTCAGAGTTCTAGATGTGGAAATTGGGGGATAATAGAGGTACCAATTTATTTTTGTGTCGACAACCTTAGAAAACTAATTCACTGGCAGAAGTATAGATCTAGGCCTTTTGTCATTAGCAGCCCAGGGATTTAATGAATTTGACCCAAGGGGGTATGAAAATTAAGAAAATAAACAGCGGGCATCTGTGTATGAACGTAGATTTGTGAAGACTCTTCAGTGGTGAATTAGACAGTGTGGAGTAGGAGGGTTCATCTGTATTTCTGTGCTTTGATTGGTTAAATAAAGACTCTGCCTGGCTTGTATGATAGGTCAGCCCTTAGGTGGGCGGAGTAGACAGAACGGAAGTTCTGAGGAGAAGAAAGGAAGTGGGTCAGTCGCCATGAGGCCCCGCAGCAGATGGATGTACCGAAGAACCGTCCCATAAGTCACCCACTTCGTGGTGACATACAGACTTTTATAATGGGTTAGTTTAGATATGAGAGCTAGCCAAGAAAAGGCTGATGATGATGGGCCAGGCAGAGTTTAAATGAATATAATTGTCATGTGGTTATTTTGGGCATAAGCAAGGAACCAGTGGCTGAGCAGGCCAGCGGCTGGGGGCTGGGAACTGGGTGCTGGGAACAAACAACCCATACCTCTCCCTCACTTACAACAACAGTGGTATATATTTCTCCATTTCCAGGGAAGAGAGAGAGTCAGGAAGCCAGAGAGTTAGTAATCAGGCAAGATGATACTAGCAGCCAGAAGCAGGAGGTGTTGACACCCCAAAGAAATGAGGCCCCTGTCCTTTTCAATTCTGGAGCCCAGTTGAGGTAAAGATTGAGAAACCAGGAAATTGCAATAAAAGCTATATGGAGACTTGAAAGTGCTCACACTAGGTATATACGTGGTAAAAAGTATATTCTGTCTACTGAGAATTATTGGTGAGCATGAGCTATCACTACCAAGTGGAGAGCATCAGGGTATGGTTGTCATGAACAAACAGCAAGAATGTAGGCCTTTTTTAATATTTAAAATAATCCACAGAGTTTTTATTATATCCCCACTGAACTATGTCTTGATGAACCCTGATCATTAAAATGTTATATGACACAAGTAGAGCAAACAGAAATGAATGCTGGTGTATATTCTTCAAATTTCCAACAGTTTCCAATATAGCAGGGCATTAATGGTGTGAAGAAAACATATTTGGAATTACCTTAAATTAAAATTTCTCATGATTCTTTTTAAGCGAGGGGTCTTAGAAGTGAAAAGGAGATGAGGTCACTATAAAGGAGAAGTCTGTGACATGGTCTTGGTGTCTGACTTCCTCCTGAGTGCAGGGGCAGATATTGACTTTGGCCTGGCTGAGCCTTAAACATATCCCTGAAGCCATCCAGACCTGCATAGGTAGTCTTCTTTCTACCTCATTTATATTCACAATGACTCACCAGCCATTTAAACTCTTCCCTTAATACGGAGTCTCACAAGGCCAACTACTGTGAGAGTAAGACCTTTGGCTAGAGAAGTTACATTTTCAAAAGTTAAGGAAGAAGGAGGGCTGGACAGCAGGATGTTGAGTTTGGGGCCATGATATTTGTGGTGTTGAACAGTGAGGAATGAATTAAGATTGGGTGACGTTGAGAAAGGCAAGAATTTTGTTGTTCAGAAGTGTGCCCAGTGCCACACTGTGGAAGAGGGAGACAAGCATAAGGCTGGACCATCTCTGTATTCTACTTAGGTGGGAGATGGGTTGGGGCATTCATTTCTTCTGAAGTTGATAGGATTTTCTCACAGTTTTTAAGAAGAACTGGGTTAAAGTCAGAAGGAAGTTAGTCCTAGAAGCTCAAATGAAGGTCACCTCACTTGAAGTAGATCTCAGGCAGGGCACGGTGTGTCATGTTTCATAAATATCCTCCAATCTGCAATTTGACAACTTTACCTCACACTGCCTGGAGTGGGACAGGAAGCCAGAGTGGACATTCTTAAAGATGGTGCCTTTGTGCTTGTTGGTGTCTGAGAGCAAAGACAGCTTTAGGACAAGGGTGGAGTTCAGTTTCTCTTTCAGTGTTTCCGAGACCCACTCGAGAGATTTTGTCATGTGTGCCTGGGATGTGAGTCGGTGGCAGAGTGCTTGCTGTACACATACAAGGTCCTGGACTGCATCCCTAGCCCTCCTCGATAAACAGAAACAATCACTAAACAAAAAGAAAGTTCTCCTGAGATCCTGCCCTTGCCTCCCTTCCTCTGGTGTCCCCTAAGGGCTTCTTCTGAATCAGCTTAAACACAGGTGTCTGTGCAAATCCCCAGCAAGACATTCTTCGGGGAATAAGAGATAAAGGTCAAGGGGAGGTCAGGTATATTTATATTCTTTGAGCCACTGTCTTATGTCCTTAACTTCACTGAGATATCTTTTTGTTGTTGTTGCTGTTATTACTAAAATACGTGTGCTTAATTTCTTCCCAGCACCACGAGCCCCCAAGCCCAGGCCAACCAGGTTCCCCATGAGGGCAGCATACCTTCTGAAGAAATGCACCCAGATCAGAAGGGTATAGGAGTCTGTCCTAGTCTGGCTCTAGAAGAGAAATGTTACAATGAGTAGGTGGGTGGGGTCTGATTGTCAGTTTCAAAATTATCAAAATAGAAGCCAGATCTAATCAAGTAGAACCTGGCTCTAACAGGGTATGTTTTGTTCTTTACAAAGTCTGATGTTTACTTCCCCCAAAGACCAAAAAAAATGTTGAAAGTAAATTGTGAAAACACATTTATTATTGTGCATGCATTACATATCACAATTAGTTTGTACTCAATAATTATATGAAATTCGTAAACTAGAGCTATTTTACTCTGGATCCTATTAGACGGTTGTGACGCAATGTTGACTGTCTTAGACCCTGACAAGTTTTGCTGATTCGTTTCCTCTCTTCTGGGTTCTTATTTAATACAATATTCTTCTTACAAAGATTTATGTGGCCACTGCTCGGTGTTTTAATAAAACGGAACCATGGACTGTAGTAGCAAATCCGGACATTCCATGCTTGCATCCTGGACTCCTCTGAGCTTTTCTAGTTTGTTCTAAATATCTGTGGAGTAGGGCAGGAGAGGAGAGAGGTCCATAGAGGGAGGCAATTATTTGTTTATGTTATGAAAGAAGCCTTCAAGAAGAGCTCTCCCCTCTTATGCCACTGGGTGTTCCTGTATCTTTGCTGCCCCTCCTTAAAGGCAAAAGGTTACTTTTTGTTCTCTGTCATCAAAAATATATTTCCTTTATCATTATGCATCCACTCATTGAAAAACCACCTTTTAGGGATGGATGAGTCTCTGTGATGCAGAGGAGGGCAGTAACTCGTCTGACTGTGTAAGGCTCTCTGATGTGCTAACAGAGGCGGAACACTCCTCCTTTCAGGTAAATCATATGCTATTTCAAACAAGTGTCTGGGTTTTCTAAATACAAGGTCTAAGCCTGCAGCAGAAATTGGAGACAAAATAGGAAGCTGCAGTCATGGGGAATGGTGTGGGTATTTTGGAGCCACGGGGAACTTCTCTGTGGTCTTCCACACTCAGCATCAGCCTGTTTCAAGGGATGGCTCTGATTCCATGGTGAGAAGCAAGGCGTGTTTCTGTAGCTCACTCCCCTAACAGCGATAAATACTTCACTTTTGACATCCTAGGACACTTGCTTCAGACGAGTCAGAGTAAATGACTTCCCCATCTGGGCAGAGTGCCATTTGCAGCATCTGCAAGCTGGGAAGAAGTGCTTTCTCCCCTAAAGGAAACTACCCTGATGAGGGGAAAGGGCAGGCTACACACTCCGGTATGCTCATGTGGTCCAGAGCCAAACGCCAGATCGCCTGCAGTCTTCATTCTGTTTAAGCTACCTGTTTGCAGGTAACATTGGATGATTAATCTCATTAAAGATACATCTGCTTCTGTATTAGAGGTTTGCTAATCCCTGCACAATTCACAGAAATATTTGACAATATGTATGTCCATGAATGTGTGCATTCTGTCCCTTTAATAGAAAACAGCCTACTAGCAGAGATCTAAAAACATCGATGAAATTCAGCTCATTGTGACAGTAATGATTAATAGCCGATCCTGGGAGATACTTAGACTTTAATATTTTCATACACTTCTAGTATTGCCGAGTTCACCATAAGACAATTATAATATTCCCTGCAGCTTGCACTTACCAGAATTGCTATGTCATAAAGTTGTTTCCCAAGCTCTCACATTAAACCAGGCTATGCTTACAAAACCAGACAAGATGGGGCCTGCCATCCCTCCCCATCACCATTTACAAATTGGAAATAGAGCCATGGCTAGGAGCCAAGGGACTCAGGCCTCAGTGGTGGGGTGGATCTCCTGCATAGCAACTACCTGTGAAGTCAGAGCTCAGGTAGGGAGTCATTCCCATGGCCATAAAATGGACCTGCGGAATAGTCGTTAGTAGTTCTTGTCAACATTGCTTCTTGAGAATATGTGTATGGGGAGAGTAAAGACTTAATTTCAATAAATTTTGATTTTTTTTAATAATCCTCAAGAAATGATTAATCATGAAGATGTTGAGGCACAAATATAGTCTTTTTATTAAACCACAAAGCAAGCTTGCACCTAAGGCCATTGTTCATCGCAAGTGAGCCTTGAGAGCACTGCAGAAGCTGATCATGAGAGACTGGGTAGTTGTGGGCTTCTCATCAGAGAATGTAAGACCCAAGAGAAAGCAGGAGAAGAAATGGGGGCTGGGCTAAAAAACAGTGTCATCCAGGGCCAGAGAGATGACTCAGCAGTTAAGAGCACTGGCTACTCTTCCAGATGACCCAGGTTCATTTCCCATCACCCACATGGCAGCTCCCAACTGTCTGTAACTTCAGTTCCAGGGCTTTTGACCTTCACATAGATTTACATGCAGGTAAAGTAACAATGGACATGAAATAAAAATAAATTTAAAAAAATCAGTGCCATTCATGTAGATAACCACATTGCGTTTTCCTACTTGTAATAGCACAGAAAAGAGGATTCAAACAAAATACCCTTTCTAAATGGAGTCATTGATTGCTTATCTCCAGGAGTGTGAGTGACACCAACCCCATCAGTTTTCCATAGTCATTTGTGGGTGTCTTTAGCCCAAGCCATCCTAATATACCCATCTGATAGCGTCAGGCCCCTCCAGGACTTTGTGTAGGGCTAACTGATTTATGTTTGCTATTTATTTTCTACAGATCCACTGGAGTGTTGAAAAAAATGTCAGCTATACAACATCGCATCTTCAGCAGGGACTTGGGAAATCAGAAACTGATAGTCCATATCGGGGTAAAAAGAAAGGTTTTTCAGCAGGCAGACACGATTCACCTCACTCAGTGCAAGCACGCTCATTGGCCCCACTTTCCCCTTTGTTTCACAGTTAAGCTAACGTTTTAAAATTCCAGGTTACTTACTATGTCAAGAGAAGCCCTGGTTTAAATGCCTTAGCAATGTCGATTTCAGCTGAGCTGCTAACCATCAGCACCTGGTACTGATGGCCACGGTAAGGATTCTGCACAGCCCCTTGCCCACAGTTTCATCCCTTTCTCTAATTCTGCCTCCTGCTTTAAAAGCCACACCTCTTGCAGTAAAGGGGAGGGAGGAGGGAGGAGGGAGGAGGGAGAAGGGAGGGCAGCTTCCCAGTGATAGGTCTAACTGGCAATTGAACTTAGAATTTCCACCGCCTTCGGGTTTCAGATATGGAACTTAAGACATCTGCTGACAAAAGAGCCACACTGACCTACCTCTGACCCTTGACCTCTGGGAGATGGTGGAGGCAAGTGGCCCTCCAAGAGCTTGGGCAAGCGTGTGGGTCTTTGCCTTCCCTGAGTTGCCTAAGCTGTTGAAGAACAGTCAGACTGGTAATACACGGGCAGTTGAAAAGACGCTAACTTCAAATTAGAAACGGGGAAAAGAAGGGACTCTCACAAAAAAAAGAAAAAGAGATACCCATAAAACTTTACCAAAGTAGAATCTTAATGTTCTGGAAGATTGGGTGCAGCAGTGCAGACTCTGACATGTGGAGAGAGACTGCACATGTGGCCTCACATTGGTGACGATCTAGCACCTTTGTGAGGATCAACATTTTACATAGCCAGAAAGGGGGCGAGGGAGCTAAGGCTTTTCCCAGCGACAGAACGGCTTTATCAAATCAAGCTCTGTCCACCTTTGCAATACTAGACTCACGCTCAACCCTAAGGAAAACAGAACATATCTTTGCAGTGCGGCAATCTTTGTTCAGTAAATAAGCCTGCCTGTGCTGTCGGTACACAGAAACTGACTGTGTTGACCCCGAGGAGGAGACACAAATACAGCTGTTTACTAGTTGGAATGAGTGTACCGGCTCCTGAATGATCTCCGCTGAGCACGGCTTTAAGGACCACACTGCACTGGGGAAAAAGAAGCACTGGGAGAAGAAAAGAACGGAGTGAAAGCTGGCAGCACATTCTTATGATGTCCACGCTGACTCCTTGCCCAGCATCTACCTGGGCTCTTCAGGCTTAGCATTTAGCAAGCAAATACTTCACTGACCTGGAGGAGCACATTGTCCACATTGAAGGTCAGGGTATACTTATTCTTTGGCTTGCTGTCTTATGTCTTTAATAATAATGCCTTGACTAGTACCCCATAGAAGGGTATTTTTGCTAAAATGTACCAAATTCTTTTCTTCCCAGCACCTTTCAACCCCAAGCCCAGGCCACTGAGGAGGGCAGCATACCTTCTGAAGAAAGGTACCCAGATCAGAATGGTATATGAGTCTGTCCTAGTCTGACTCCAGAGGGAAAATTTAAAGCTGTGTGTGTGTGTGTGTGTGTGTGTGTGTGAGAGAGAGAGAGAGAGAGAGAGAGAGAGAGACAGAGAGACAGAGACAGAGAGACAGAGAGACAGAGAGAATGATTGTGCTGTTAACCTTCAAGGGTTATTCAAATATTTTCTGAGAATTGGCTGGTTTTGGTTCCCTCTTAGAATGCCATGTGTTTCATTTTTACGCAGAGCCGATGACAGGCTAGACATTCCAACAGGAGTTTGGTTAATTTAACTAATTCCTATCAGGAGAAGCAAAGTAATGGGACTCAGCCCATCGCAGCCAAGGGATTTCCTTCTCCCATAGCAGAGAAAGCCAAACAGACTCTGAGGTTTTGCAAATGGACAAGTTTAGAAATAGTTCTAAGATCCTGCTTTGCCAAGTGTTTCATAAAAAACTGTTTCCTTTCTATTTCATGCCAAAAATTGTCACCCCCTAAATATATTTTTCCCATATCTGGTCACATGTCTGAGACTTTTTTCTTTTCCAAGAATAAATAATTCTTTCTGGGTTATAAAAATGTCATTTGCTCTATCAGATTGAACACGTCTTTATATAGAAAAAGCATTTGAAACATCCCAACAGTGGCTCGAAGGAGGGATTCTTCCTTGGCATGATTTTTATGAATTCAGATGAAATGAACAGTTTTAAATTCCAAATGAGCCTCTTAATGGAAATTTCTGGCTTCTTTCATATTGCTGCCTACTTTTTCTTTTAGTGTCCTTTTACTAGAAAGCATTAAATGAGAATTAGTTTCTGTCTTTGACCAAAATAATGCCTTGGCTGATGCCCCAATGCAAGGGCGCTTTCTGGGCTCCATTTTCTATTTGCATAGTTGGGAGGATTCGGCTGCTAGGGTTTCGAGAACCCTAGCTTCTAAAAAGTGTGAACTTGCAAATGAGCTGTCAAGTTTAATAGAAAGTGGATGAAGCTGTCTAAGGCTAGCCTGTGTCCACTCCTCCGCTGGTGTCCTATTGATCCTGCTTCGAGGTAAAGCTCAGAGCCCTGGAATACAGCAATGCACGGGGTTGCGCCCGGCGATTTTCCCTTCTACCAGATCAGCGTGCTAATTACATTTGCAAAGTCGGAAAGCTGAGTAAGGAGTCTTGAAAGTTGGAAACAGGGCAAAATGGAAAGATGCTTGAAAAAGCAGTAATATTTATACATCTGAAATATGCTAAATATTCACAGGGAAACTAACCAAATGTGGTCTCTCTCCTAAAGCTATTATGAATGTGGCATGCTACGTATTTAAAGTTTAACACTTGGTATTGATGACTAACCATGGTCAGCAAGCCCTCCGTGGGCAAAAAGACTTCTAAGTTGGTGTATAGTGTTATTACCAGTTAGCAGGTTAATTTCGTTATGATTGTTTTGTTGTGTGCGAGGGGGTTTTCAAGGGTGAGGAGAAAGAGGTTCTAGTTCCACTAAATGACTCCTTCAAAATGTCATCTCAAAAGTCCTTATTACCCCCCAAGCCTAAAACTGTGTTTAGAGAGTAATTAAAGATGAGAATGGGCAAACCTTTTAGAGACTACATGACAATCTGCTTTTGAAATACCAACACAGCTGCTTCAGGTAAACCAACATCTCTCTAAAATTAGCAATCTATTCAGAAACAAGAGGGTGCAACTAATATTTCTGCTTGTCCTCACTCTTCTGCCATCCTACCGGAAATCCCATCAACAACCTTAGCACCCATCTCTCACCTTACTTTGACATACTCCATCCCCACTCATGCATAGGAGATAAAGCATTTACATTCTGGAAATATCAAGCACCCGAAAACACTTACGTTCTGTTGAACCAGGTCTCCCATGACAATGGTATAACCAAACGCAGCGGATGTGCCTTTTAGAAACAGCGAAATCAGCATCATGATGCCCTGAGTCCGAAATAATACCCTTCATGTGCTGCAGTTGGTTTAGTGTCAGCGCTATAAAAAATAGATGATGGAAAGGTGGAGAGCTCCGGACAGAAACACAAGTCCTCTGTAGGAGGGGGGTCTTGTCTGGAAAGGGAGCAGAAAAGAGCGGTGGTCCGGTCTAATCACTGTCTTATGCTGACAAGTGGCTACACGTGCCGCGTACACAAGCTGCCAGGGCATTCATCATCGTGGGCACGGGGCAGCGCCTGGTTCAGCTGTCATAAGTGGCAGGAAGCTAAACATGCGCGCCTGCTAGAATTCCTCGGGCACAGAAATGTGAGCCTATAGAATGTCACTGTGGAGTGGGCACGCTGGGCTCTTTATGGATGTTTGGGTTTTCTTTAGTGCTTTTGCCAAAGGATACTTTTCAACACCAGAATGCCCTGTGGCTATGGCGTAAAGAGAGCTAGGAAGTGGGGCAATAAAGACTGGAAGGTCACCCATCTATGCTACAGCTGGGCGTGATGCTGGCGGGCCTGAGCGTGTGACAGCAGCTCAGATGAGAAACAAGTAGATGTACCAATGCTTTGGTTTATACTCCAAGCCCCAAATGTAGGGAAACTGTGTGAAAGCCACAAAGCTGAGAAACTTGTGGTCTGCTCCTTGCCTGCGTACAACAACTTCAGTGATCGTACGTATATAACATATGACAAGGTCATCAAGAAAAGCCTCAGCTGAAGGGCTGAAGGTGTGGATTTAATTGGTCCAGTGCTTGGCATGTAGCATGAAGACTTAAATTCAGATTCTCAGCCCCTGTGTACAAAGTCAGCTGTGGTTGTGAGGTGCCTGTAATCCATGCCTGTGAGGCAGACACAGGGGGTCCCTGGGGCTCAGCCCTCAGCAGATCTAATCTAATTGGCGAGTTCCAGGTTCAGTGAGAGAACCTGCTTCAAAAAATAAGATAGAGGCACCAGTGAGAAAGATACCCAGTTTTTATTTGTATGTTTATTTATATATGTGTCTACATGCACATGTACACACATGATGTAATTTTGCTTTCTCAAACACACTCATAGACATATGCTCATACACACACACACATACACACACGGACTCAAAACGCCATTTGAAATCTTCAACGTTCTGTAAGAAATCTTAAGGCTCTTTTGCACCTCTGTGCCTCCTACACTTTAAATAGAAGCCTTGCCCAAGATCAGCCTCTCTTCTCACCTTTCATTCTGCTCCTCAATCTGTGGTCTTCTTAGGACACATGAAGTAAACTGAAAATACAGCTCTGCTTTCATTATCTCTTTTGTTGACTCTGGCCAGTTGACAGGAGCAAACCAAGCTTGGCCTTCTGGGTGATCATTAAGATATGCATCTACTTACCCCACCCTGTGCACCACTTCATCCTGGTCCATATCCATTTTGTCTTGTGTCCTGCTTTTCAGACTTCTTGTGTCTGGGTTGTCTTTAGTCTTTTCCAAATCAGAGAGATTTGTCCCGATTTTCTCAATGTGCCTTCCTTGGTTGCTCAGTTTCTTTATTTCCAGTTTGACTTGAACTACTGGCATGTTTTTCCCATTAAATATTGGTGAAGACAAATGTCTAGTCCTCTGTGTTGAACATTTTTTGATATAGAGTATATATATATATATATATATATATATATATATGGATCAGACTTTTCAAGCAGGTTGGCTGAAATTTTATGGCTACTCAGTTTCTAAGGTAGGCAGAAATAAAAAGCAACTGACCAACTAAACAACCAAACAAACAAAAAAAAGCAAAACAACACACCATCATCCTGACTGTAGCTGTGACCTCTTAGAACTCTCCTGTGGCTGTTCATTGGCTGCCTACCTTGGCATGGCACAAAGTAGAAACCATAGATTTTGTAAATTACTCTCCATTCATTCACTGACCACTCATTCTTTTAGTATTCATTGAATCCTTAGCTAATTTCCAGGCCAAAAAAGGACCAGAAGTGTCCAGAGAAAACTAGGGTCAATGTACATATGGAGTTGAAATTCCATTGCTGTTTACTTTGGGATCAAATAATATAATCTATCAAACCTGCACACCATAATGCCTCAGATGTGGAAAATTCTCAAGAGCTATTAGTTATTGCCATGGCCATAAAAATAGATGCTTAGCCAAAGTTTTAACTGGATTAGGCTGAAATAATAAATAAAGACCAGGGCTGAGGCAATGACAGTGTTTGCAAACAGAAAGACCTCTGTTCAAATGCTCCGGAATCCACACACACACAAAAAAGCCAGTGTGGAAGAATGTGACTGTAACCCCAAAGACATGAGGCAGAGACAGGAGGGTTCCGAGGGCTTGGTGGCCAGCCAGTCTATCCAGTGTGTGGGGTCCAGGTTCAGTGAAAGTCCCTGTCTCAATAACTAAAGTAGAGAATGATAGAAAAAAAACCAGCGGACACCGCTTCTGTCCTCCATATGTGCACATGTGGGTGTGAACACCATTCTCACACTCCCAGGAAACCCCAAACCTGCTGTAGTAAAAAGGAGAGAAAAGAAATGAAATTCAGGGGAGAGCAATTATTTCCCAAGCATGACTGACACCAAGTAGGCTCCCAGTATCTCCTAAGCCTTACTCATTTATGAGGTGTTGCATGTCCAGGAATATAGAGGGCAAACCTGCCCACCCACTCTGCATACCTGCACAGCCCCCAGCAGGAGTTGGAACCCCTTTAACAGATGAACCTCACAGCTTGTAACTTTGAGCCCTTTGGCCCTGGCTGGTCCTGGCTCAGTTTCGTGGAGAGACATCTTGTTTACACCCATCTACCAAAGCAACCTCGATCTGAACTTAAGATCGGAGAGGCAGCAGTGTGGAGGTTCGCTGTGCTACTCTTTATTAGGTACACTGCCATCTCTAACTTCCATCTTCGTTTCTTAGTGTTACACAGCATCCTGGTGGGGTGGGCTGGCTTAGCAACCTTGCAGCTTAGAGGAAATTTGCCGTCCATAACTAATTTGATCTCACTGTACTTGACTTGGCCTTGCTAAGAATCATAGGATCTTTTTCGTTATCTTTCTCTTTTGCATACCAATTTCATTATTGATAGCTCAACTGGGGACCAAACTTTGGTTTCCCTTTGGTTTGGGAAAGATTTCCCAACTAGCTTCCCGATGGCTACCTGGTATGATGGAACCCAGATAAATCCCTAGCATATTGCAAGAGTGAGTACTGCATTTGTTTATTCCGTGGTTTCCTTTGGTGATGAATATAAAACCATACATCTAAAACTTATATGTGAGGATTTATTGCCTCCATTATCTATATCACAGTATCCTATTTGTAGCTTCCTAAACATCAATTTACTCTATGACTTCCCACATCTGTCCTCCACATCCCCTGGAGTTCATGCTAGACAGAGATCAGGTGTCCATGCGTGTTGGACATGTGGTCTTTTCCTCCCTTTCCCCTTATATTTGTTATGCTCTTTCCACGTTTACTTCCCAAATGCTCATGTGGTTGGATGCTGCTACAATAGCACCATTACACTGTGCTCACGTGACGGATGGGAGTCCCAAACAGTGGTTCCCACAGCATGTTATTGCATTTACAGGGAGCTTGGCACCACAGTCAGCCCGATGTGGCCTTTCCCAGATTCCTGAAAGGAACTGGGAGGTTTTGAACCCAGATTTGTTTCCTTAAATCAGTAAATTATCAGTGTATGGTTGGGATTGAAATAAACAACTGGCTATTTTCTGTTCTTTGTACCGAACAGAACCTCTGGGTGTACTGAGATCAGAGAGAACTGATAAATTACCATTGCTCAACTCATCATTTTTGTTAGCTCAAATCAACCAAGGAAGTTTGTCACCTTGGAACCCATGCAAACAAGTGACGGCGACAGTAAGCCTACTATACTGAAATGATTTGGAACTGCCAAGAATGAACACATTTTACAAATTCAGTGATATTTGACATGCTGGCAACATGAATCTGTTACAAGTGAAAACATATCGATGACACAGCAAGCTTAATGTCGTGATAAATGGACATCAAGTGCTGCTGAAATCGGTTCCTAACGTTAAGACTTCCTACACTGTCAAGTGAAGTTTTCTTCTCAACAACGTCTAACAGGCATTGGTGATTCTCATTTAGGAAGCAGAGCTTTGAAAGGAGAGACAGCTTCGATGTGGACTAGCCCCCTGAGGACTCCTGTTAGCCATCCGTTGATAAGAAAATGGAGAAGAAATGGACAGGAGCTTGGAGCCCAGCTGAGGGCAGAGAGTGCCAGGTTCTGGTTGTATGGAGATGGGGGGCCATACAGGGAGTAATTCCCCACTACCACTTGTGAGTATCTGAAGTGATAACCAGACATGAAGGATGAAGGAGCTGCTCCATAGATGGCCAAGTAGATGGTGTCAGTACCATCTAGATCCTGGACAAATAGGAATACAAGTCTAACCGGGAATATCCCTAAAGCAAAGAGGGGTCATAAGTGGTCCAATGTTTGGTTTTCATACTTTTTAAGACAGATATCTTGAAAAATAAACCATTCACTTCTGTAGTCGAGTTAGTCAACTAACATTCATGAAGACAAGAAAGACCAAGGGACATGGTAGGCACCTTCTTGTGGCAACTTTGTCCTCAGGTAGTACCATTCTGACTTGACAACGGGAAAGATATTCCAAACCTGCTTAGTGAGTATGGTACTTAATGGGTGTGTCTTATTGAGCACTTAGCTTAAAACTTGAGACTATACAGTTAGATATTGTTCTTATAGATAAAAACCAAACAGTAGCAACAAATAGCATCCTCCTTTTGGTTTTTCTGTAATATATTAAGTTTTAGGCCAATATGAACACTTCAACTCGAGCTTCTTAAAGAATGCCTTGATGAAGGCCGGTGCTACTGGTCTCCATGGTCACTATCTTCCGACCATGAACTTTACCACCACATTCCAGTCTTCTCGAAAAGCTGGGGGAGAGCCAGCTCTCAGAAATATGCCTTCCTGCTCTACTTTTGATCTTTCCCTGCATCAGCAAAACCTTAACTCCATCTCTCCACACTGGAAGCTAAGGAAAAGGAAGCCTGAGGGAAATCACAGGAGGAATAACAAGCTGACGGGCACGGAGAGGAAAGGACCAAGTGGCTTTTCGTCAGGGCTCAGTTTCTGTGAGATTTATGGCAGGCCCTGTTTTCTCTCCACTTAAGTAGCTTGAAGGGTTATAGAAAGATGAATGCCTAGTGGGATAATTCAAATACATTTACTTATGTCTGAGAGTGCTCCAACACGATCACGAAGCATGTTCTCAGCATGCTTTACACGGTGTGATAGCTCTTTCTGGCTCTCCATAGTCACTTTGATCTGATTAGAGTATGCCAGCGTGAATATAGCATGGAGCTAGAGGCCAGAACAGGCTCTGAAAAGCAAAGGGGAGCATGATGGGATTGATGTACCGTTAGGAATGTGAAGGGTGCGATCTCAGTACGGGCTTTAGGCCTTCTAAGATGTAAAATCATTTTTGTTGCTACTGTTATGAATTGCAATGTAAATATCGGTGTTTTCTGATGGCCTTAAGCGACCCCTGTGAAAAGGTTCTTTGACTCTCGAAGGGGTCACAACCCATAGGTTGAGAACCACTGACATAGAAGAAAGGACATTGTTGTCATCTCTCACAGGCAGCTGGAGTTGCTAGGGTGATTAGTCCTTTGCTGGAGTCCACCACACCTGTGCTAGATGAATCAGGCCCAGCAGTCAGGCGAGTGGTGTCTCCTTGTCCTTTGACAGCCACTTGCTCTGTCCCTGGAAGGCCCTGGATCATCTAAGCTGTGGTAAGAGCTGGTCACCAAGCTTGTTTTCACTTGAGGCAAACTTTGTAAGCTCAGTGACTGCTCTCACTTGAACTAGGAAATCAGCATCTAATCAGAGATGATCAAGACATGTGACCTTAGGTTCATTAGTCGGTGCCAAGTTTTAATGAAGGGAAATGCCATTCAGGGCCCCAGTGAGGGCTGAGTGGAGAATAACCAACTGCATTCCTGGTTCCTCCCGTATTCACCAGGAACACTCTAATCGTGCTTACTTTGGTTTCTGCAATATGTCCTTGAAAACTATCATCACAGGTTATTTTCTGTTACTCTTGTATTCCCATGTTGACATCTGTTGTGGGACATGGAGCCTGACAAGCTGGAAAGCAGGACTCGAAAACCCTAAGGGCACCCAAATAGTCCTGTATAGTCAAGGAAAGTAACTTCTGTAGCTGAGTTAGGCTCTCCAGACAGACCCCAGGGCCAGTCCTAAGGAGCCTAGCACTTAAGGGAAGAGGAAGTTTGCGATGGATTCTGTATCTTTCACTACTAATGAGACATTAGTCATACATAAAGTAAATTGCTTAATCATCTAGAAGTAATTCTCTCACAGAATGAGATTTTGTTAGTCAATGTGTCCATTAGTTTTGGTAATCCATGGTGTAAAATCATAGCTAAACTGGTAAAGTGGAGCTGCCTCTGTTGGCTATGAGATTTCCCCGGGCTCCTTCTGGAGCCTGGAGTTCTGAGCCCTACCCAGGCAGCAGCAGCGTGTGCTTGAGGAGAATGAGACTCACACCTACAGTATTCTCTGAGGAGAGCTGGTAGGGAAATGTAGGGGAACCCAGCGAGGATGCTGTTCTGTCGTGACGTGATGACAGGAAGGGTTGGTTTTTTGAGCTTGGTCCTATGCACTGCAGATATGACTTTATTTTAAAATGCATCTCTAAGGGACGTGGAACAAGGTCACTTTCATGAATGTGTTTCCTCGAAGAGAACGTGGAATTCCATAGCCTAGTTTCTGCATAGTAATCCCTGCAGTTGGCCTGAAGGTGCTGCCCTGGGATGATTACCTAGCCTGCCCAGATATAAAAGCTGGTCCGGGGTAGCTGAGAAGAGAATCATTATAAAGACAGCTGGGGCCTGGGAATGGTACCATTCATCGGGCTGAGGAAGCTCTGAAGCTGTGGCTAAGAGCATCCCCAGTATCATGCTGCTCTGAGCTACCTCTGGCAAGAGCAGAGATGGGCAGTGAAGATTTAATTACCTTGACCTTCTTGCCTTCCTGATATCTCAGTGAGAGTTAGTCTTAATGGAAAAGGTAAGGAGTCTTCATAATGTATTAAGAAAAAGAAAGAAAGAGAGGAGAAGAGAAGAGAAGAGAAGAATGCTAGCCAACTTTTCATCTGAAATCCTGATAGGACTGGAAACCAATTAATCCACTACACAGACCTCCAATTCCTCCTGCCCAACTTGGCTCAGAATTACAGAGATCAGCACATCCAATTGTGTAGCTTTACAGTACATGGGCTTTGATGCCAGCAGCATTTTATGAAAGGAAAAACTAGAGATAAATTATTTCAGAGCCTGCATTAACGTATGAGGAGGTGCATTTGGTGGCGCTGGGGGACAGCATGACACTGCAAAATAGAGAAGTTTACAGACTAATGGAAGAGTTTTAGTTGTCCCTTCAGACAAACCAGCTCAGAGAGAAATGGAGGCCATGACCTCAGTGCAAAGGTGGAGAGGGAAAAATGCATGCTCAGTAGCTATTTACCGTTTGAGAGCTTTACAAAAAGAAAAATAGAAATTAATCTTAAGGGATTATTGCTCACCTGCCGGGTGCTATGGCTTCAGTTTCAGCAAACATTTGCTGAGCTTGTTAGGACGTAGACCCACTGGGGGAGTAGTTAGCCTCGGTATAGGGATATGTGGAAATATCACCCTCTGGTCTCATCAGCACACTGCGGGGAGACATTATGCTGTGGAGAACCGATACTGGTCTCTGGAATACCTTCCTAACTGAGGCTAGAATCCTTTCTCCACCTTCACGCGGCATGCTGATTCAGACAAGAATTTTTCCCCTTAACTACTGTGAGAGCATCTCTGGTCCATAAAAGGAAAAGGATGAACCTAAAGCATCATTCATGTGTGTCTACAATGCGTGTTCATACATAAACTTTAGACAATTGGCTGAGGAGCAAGCAGCTCTAATGTTAAAAGATGAAGGCAGGCGTCAGGCAACTGCCTAACTGGTCCTAGAGCCTAAACCACTCTGAATACGGTAGAGCAATATAATATGGACCACAACAGGAACAAAATATGGACATGAACATGTACAAACAAATCTATGGAGATAAGGTGTTTTTGAGAGGAGAGAAATAGAAAAAGAACAGAGATCAGAGAAAGATGTGGGGTGCCGTGTCCTAACTGCTTTTCCCGGTGCTGTGATAAAACACTGTAATAAAAGCAAGAAAGATTGGGGGTGGGGAGTATCATGGCCAAGAAGTTGTGTTGTCAGGGAGCTTGAGACAGCTGCTCACACTGCATCACCATCAGGGAACACAGACAGTAGATGCTAGAACTCAAGCCGGGCCGGGGAGTGGCACTACCTTCTTTCAGGTGGGTCTTCCAACTCCAGTGAATTCAATTAAGATAATATCTCATGGGCAAAACCAGAGGCTAATCTAGTCTTAAGCATCCCTCGTAATTGTTCCTGGCAGTTTGTCTGAGGTGTTTTCAGATCCTGTCAAGTTGTCAGTTCTAACCATCACATATTGTCAAGCACAGAAATAAAAAAGAAATGGGGATAAGCCCACTAAAGAATGGTGGAGAAAGGGTTTTTCCTGGCATTAACATATACTATGATGCAAAAGCAGTTTTTTATTAAGCTGAAATTTATGGATATTGAGGATCAATCGACCTGAGGACAGGTGACATCTGGAGACAGTTTCAATTGCAATTATTAAGCTATGGAGAGGTGTTAATTGGCTTCTCATAAAGGACAGGATGTTACTAAATATCCAAAAGTGTGCCAGAGAATCCACTATAACAAATAATCATTCGATCAAAATGCTAATAATGCCAAGGATAAGAAACTTAGTCCAGAGGCTCTCCATGCAAACAGAGCAAGAGCTTAAGGATAAATCGCATCATCTAGCTGCAAAGAAGGATCATCCAGTTGGTGTATGCTAACATTGCATACTTATTAAAAGTGAACCTAAGTAACAACATTATTATAGTTAGAATCTACATCTATCTACGTAGCAGAGTCGGCTTTCAAAGACTATTGTCTGTGTCGTCATTCTTTCTTAATAAATTGAAGGGAACATCCACCCAAGTCATGGCAGTGGAAGGCAGTGGCGAGCTGAGCACAATCCTTTTCAGACAGAACCTAGAAACTGTTAGCAGAAAATGACCTCAAAATAAGACTAGAGGGAGTAATTTAATTAAGTCTGGCTGTGGTTCCATTTTATATTTGTCTTTTCAAACTTAATAAACGCTGACCCATTTAGTCAAGACAAAACATGTAGCCTGAGGAATTTGTGTCCTTTTCTGGTACCTAATGGATGTGTATCAGACAAGAAAATATTGCTTGTCTTGTGGTCATAGTACTTCATATTTAAATTGGAATCAACACACCACCACGTTTAGGACCGTAGAGGGACTGTCACCAAATATATAAAGGACCTATTCCTCGGGGTGGGGGGAGAGCTTTCCTCAGAGTCACTGAACAGGGCTTCAAGTATTCCACGGGTCGCTACAGTACATTAGCCACAAACAATCTTCATCCTAGTAAGGACACTTCCTACAATTACTGGTGCATAATGAATATTTGATCCTAATTAGACCTAATGGATGAATAAAATTCTGTATTGGCCAAGGTGTTTTGTTTTTTAGGACACTGGCCCATAAGTATGAAAAGAAAAAGTCTGGGGAGCTGGAGTTTTGAATTGAAATCATTTTAATGTGACCGCTCATGTTGCTCACTTCTCAGAGTCTATTAGCAGTGATGAGGAGCTGTCTGGGAGTCTCAGAAAATGTTGATGTTGTTAAAAAATCGACAAGATTCCAAATAGTATCAGTGCAACGAATTTCTCATTGAGTGAGACATTTTCATTCTCTTTGCCTAATTTATTTTATTTCCTTGGGAAGTTCCAGTTTAAAATGTACTTTAAACAAAACATAATCACACAAATTCTAACTGGGACACTGACTAGAAACTTGACTAAACATATCCACAGCTACTTTTTGAAGATCATTGAAAGAATTCCCTAAGAGTAACAAAAGGACCACTTTTACTCCTCCTTCAGTTTCACTACATCCCCTTCTGAGGGGGAAATAGTCAGCAAAAGGAGAAACTGCAAATGTGTAACTAGAACGGTTTCCAATGGGATAGGAAAGCTCAATTCTCTGACTTTTTTCCTCCTAAGTCATAGCACCATGGTATAAGGGTTTTGGTTCAATGTTATTCATTTATCTTTTTAAAATGTATCTGTGGGGTATATAACTTCATATATATTCACAAACTCCTTCACGACACATTCACAATTTATATTATCATCATGTAATTCTAGAGTTTTATCAAGTGTGTGAAGTTATCCAACTCTGACACTAACAGCTTCCAAATCTTCAAGGCTGAATACCAGAAGAATCAAAGAGCCGATGCAGGCCTCTGTCCCTGGCTGGCAGTCATTTAGGAATAAGATTTCCTTCACACATTGTCCCACCATTCCATAGGTGCCCCTCTAGAGTCTACAGCACTGGCTAAACCCAATGAGCAGAGGGGAAGAGAGGAGAAATATGGAGGTTATAGGCACTAGGAGGTAGATTGATGGGGGATGGACCACTTTTGCCAGCTGGGTATGGATGTGGATGGATGTGGGCCTGGCCATGTGCCCAGCATCATCTCTGGGAATTAAATCACAAGGAGGAAAAGAAGTCATTTGACTGTGTACTTGACAGCTATAGAATCAATGCTGAGTTCTCTCCTTCAACAGAATGTTGATCTGAGGTACAGTTCTGGTTTGGCTGTGTAGTAAAATGATCACCCCTTGTTACCATAAGCTGACCACAAAGTCCTGCCTCTATCCCCTTCCAGCTCTTGGTTTTTGTCATGGTCTTTGATTCACGTGGTGACTGATATCCCTGCTTCTCTTCAGTTATGTGAGTTAAGTGAGCTTCAGAAAAAAGATCTGAAATAAATTTACATCAGTTACCAATGCCAAAAACAAAACAGCCCCCAGATTTTTACACATGTTGTAAAGGAGTCACAAGATCCAGGCAGTTTAATAGGAGACAAATGAAGACATCCAAGAATTTTAATAGTGAGCAGATTATCTGGACCACTGGTGGGGAGAATAGACATGAAATCCCTGGAACTCTTCATTCGCAGCTTGTTAGAGGGCGAGCACTCCAGCCAGTGGCTCTCCAGCATGCCCTTATCCTGTCTGCACTGTTACAACCATTGCTCACATTGGGGCATGTAGCTCTATAAAATTTAAAGATTATTTTTAGCCATGTTCAAACTTCCTCCTTCCCCTAGCTAGACGCTAGCCATTTACATCACATGGGTTTGAATTGTGCACACTTTCCCAAGGCATGAGCAGAATACTTTATGAAATTGCGTCCTTCTGGTTGAGGATCCTGATTTTAGACAGTTCATTATCTGGACAGGAAGCAGGCCCGTCAGCTCACACACCAATGTTGTACTTCTTTAAGCCTCAGGCAGTGTGTCCTGGTGACAGCCAGGACATCGCGTATCTTTACAGGATCAGCCTGCAGAACTGTATTTACTGTACTGCTTTTAGACCTATTGACATCCCACTGGGACCAGTTTCTATTTCTCCCACTGTTTTCTTGTTGGATTGCAGGGAATCCCAGGAGTCTACTTTTTAGGAAGGTCTGATTTACTAACATATGTTTCATGGTATAATCTATGACATTTTTCCACCTTTGACCTCAGCAACTTTTCTTATGACCAAAGATATTTAGATAACTCAAAGTTCCTTATAAATGTGATTTTTCCTATAACATCATGTTGATGTCGTTGTTGACTCATAATTATCCTCAGGAATGAGATAAATTATTCATTAATGGGGAAAAGATAGACCAAAGTTTGGGGGGTATTGTGTGTGCATGCACATGCGAAAACACGTAATGAGGCCCAAATTTCCATTCACAGTGCTTACACATGGTAGCCTCTAGAGCCCTTGGCTCATGTCCCTTTTCAGTGATACCGTTACTCGGCTTTCAGAAACCGCAGGAATGGTACCTTTCTATTGAAGTAGCTCTTTGATGTGTCCCAAATCTTCAAGCAGTGCTCGGACTTGGACAGTCCTCAAATTTGGACGTGCAGGAGCGAATGACTGTGCCCTGTCACAAATGACAGGGACGTCAGTCTTGCTAAGTTTGGAAGTAAAGCATATCCGTGGTGTGTCACAAGCCTGGGGGGAAGATAAGGCCTCCTTTCTTAAAGACATGACGTAGGCTTGAACAAAGTCGTTTTACACAAAGACAGTGCCATGTACATGTCAGCCTCTAAGAGCTGACCTCTCTCTCTCTTTTCTCCTCTAATTCCATTCACAGGCTCTTATATCCAATTTTTATATGTAAGGGGGGGTGAGGTGTTTCGTTTGGTACACTGAGAAACAAAATAAGTGCTGTGTGTGTGGTGGAGGGAAAAAGTGTTGTCCCAGGGCTGTGCTAGATGGCTGACTTCGTGGTGTGAAAACTGAATGGCAGGGTGTAGGGAGAGCACTGGCTCAACTTTCACCTAAGAGCAGCTCCTGACGAATGAGCAAAGCACAGAAGACTTAAATCTCCGATGTAAACAATTCTCCTCGAGGCTGACAGGAGCTTTTCCCCTGCAATTTAAAAATATGTGGAAAATGGGCTCATTTGGCAAGATCTGATTGTTTTAGATGACTACTCTAGAAGTCATTTACTACAATAAATATTAAGAGGTCAATGTTATTTTGGACAGAACTAGAAAATCTTTTACTTGCATTCACCTCTCATATTGAGAGCATCATGTGTTATATTTAATTTCCAAGGAATGACTTTAAGTGGCTTTTTAAAATTACTCTCTATGATTTGGCCAAACATGAGGAAGCAATATACAAAACAGCAACAAAATGCCTATATAAGCATCCTGGGTCTGTATAGACTGTGTGACCTTCAGCAAGCATTTGCTAGAGCAATATTGAATGCTGGAAAGAAATGGCATGGAAGGGTTCAGCTCCCTGCCACGTAAGAGCTCACGAGAGGACCTAGAAAGGTAAAATGTGCAGTGCAGAAAGGCAAGTCCCTCTCTAGTTGCATGCAGATGTTTTCAGTTGAAAAGACTAACATGAAAAATGTCAGATCACTTATCAATCTCAAGAATGTGAATGGTAGCATCAGGGGCAGAAAAATTGATCTTGTTCTGAATAATCTTTCACATGCTTGAAAAGTGAAAATATTTCATTCCAAACGAGAGCTGATTTCAACTGCACAGTAAAAACTTAGTAGCTGTAACACCAATGCACTATTAATGCAAAGAGAGAGAGAGAGAGACAGAGAGACAAGAATTCACTTGCAGTCCTACGCAGATACCACAGGCCATCGAGTGCTTGCTGACCAAGCATGAGGACCTGAGTTGGATCTGCAGAACCATGTAAAATATCTGGACATGGTGGCACACACTTTTAACCCCAGCACGGGGAGACACCAACAAACAGCTCCTTAGAGCATAACAGCTAACCAGCTCTATCTAGTAAATGAGTTCTCTAGCAAGAGATCCTGTCTTAAGAAACAAGGTAGACATTCCCTGAGAAAAGACAAGACAGGCTGACCTCTGGCCTCTACATGTACACACACACACACACACACACACACACACACACACACACACACACACTGATCTTTTGCATGAACCATAAAGGATGGAAATGAAAAGTTTACTAGTAAAACTAAGAAGTGTTGTAAGTGTCCACACGTAACTGGTTTTGGTGCTTAAAGCCACATTCTCATTGAATGAGATGAGAGCCCTAAGGAGCCTTAGGTGCTTCAGCAATTTGTTTCTTAATATTCTACATGAATATTTACTGCTATATATGAATTTATGGGGTTTATGGTCTTAATAGATCAGCTTTATCAAACCAGGGTGCTATCCTTTGGCACTGGTCCTACAGACACCACAGTAGCACTCAGTAATTGCTGACAAAGCAATGGTATGGGAAGATTGTTAATACTTTGGTAGGAGAGTCCAGGGAGATGTGTTCTCTGAAGGAAGCAGCAGAGCTGGCATTGGCTCTGTGCACTAAAAGCAAATCCCACTGAACCACACCCTTTCCTGATGAATGAGCTGGGAAATGTTGCCAGCTCTGTCTCTTCCCTTAGAAAATATGGGGCTATTTATTTCTGAACACGATGATGCGCTGAATTTACCTTCATGGCTTAATAGGGCCATTTGGGGGTGGGGTGAGTAGAAAACAGGAGAATTTTGTAGATGGAACTGTATATGCAAAGTTCATCTGCTTTTCACAGGATACCGGCAACCGCAAGAGTTTAGGCTGGTAGGAGGCAAGAAAGATGCAACGAGAAGTCAGGATTCTCCTCAGAAATCCTAGCCAGGAGTGTTGCAAGAGACTTGTAATGAGGGCAAGGGAAATACTGAAGCATCAATGAGTGGTGACTAAGGAGCAGTAGGGAGAACTTTGCCCATTTGTCTAAGATTCCAATCCCATGGAACTTGTTCATTAACAAGGTGTGTCCGTGGGTGAGGAAGAGTAGGGAGGGGTAGACGAGGGTGCATTCTGAAAGCGTTGAGGTGGAGGTCTTCAGCAGACATTCACACAAGAACTACCTAGAAGTGCGAGTCTGGGTCCTATGGGACAGACAAGGGACAGAGGTGTGCAGTTGGAGATCACCATGGAGGAAACAGATGGGCTCTGGGAAGATTACAGGGATTTACGCAAAAGGGAGTAATTAATTGTAAGGCTAGGCAAAGAGAAAGGCACCTGAATGTTGAATTCAGAGATTCAGGTTTGGTAGAATCAGACCTGAAGGAAAATCAGAAGCTCATTGATACAGAATGTGAGAGAGGAGAGATTTTAACGAAGTATAGGCACTCACCAGGGTCTAATGCTAAAAGTCTCTCCCTCATGATCACTCACAAGTACTATTTTTATTATGTAATACTTGGTTTCTCAACATTTATAACAATGGCAAAAGAAAATTCAGTTTCTCTTCATTTTTATTAGAATTATGATCTCTCATGTACTTTTGATTATTTTAAAAATACTTTTTAAGGCTGAGTATGGTGGTGCACACCTGTAATCCCAGTACTTGGAAGGCAGAGGCAGGGGGAATCTCTGAGTTCAAGGCCAGCCTGAGCTCAAATCAGTTCTACCAATCAGTTCCAGGACAAGCTGGGGCTACAGAGAAAAACTCTGTTTCAAAAAATAAAAGTTAGATGAAAGTAAAAATACTTTAAACAAATGCCATGAACATTGTCTATGAAGGAATTAAGATCATGCCAACTCAAAATATTCCCCTTTGGTATATTATTTTAAATTAAAGAAACTTGAACAATGGCAGATACAAAATCATTCTGATCTTCCATTTCTTTTTTTTTTTTTTTTTGGCTTTTCGAGACAGGGTTTCTCTGTGGCTTTGGAGCCTGCGCTGGAACTAGCTCTTGTAGACCAGGCTGGCAACCGGGCGGTGGTGGCGCACATCTTCCATTTCTTTAAAGCAAAGTAGCTTTATTTGCAGATGATACAATAGTATACATAACTGACTCTAAAAATTTTAGTGGGAAAATCCTGTGGCTGATAAATACTTGCATCCAAGTAGCTGGATGCAAGATCAACTCACAAAGATCAGTAGCCTTCCTATATACAAATGACAAATGGAGTGAGAGAGAAATCAGAGAAACAACATCCTTCACAATAGCCACAAACAATATAAAATATCTTGGGGGTAGCTTTACCCAAGCAAGTAAAAGACTTATATGATAAAACGTCAAGCCATTCAAGAAGGAAATTAAAGAAGATATCAGAATATGGAAAGATCTCCCATGCTCATAGATTGGTAAGATTAATAGTAAAATGGCCATCCTACAAAAGCAATCTACAGATTTAATTTAAGCCCCACCAAAATCCCAACAGAATTCTTGGATCTTGAAAGGACAAAATCCAGTTTCACACAGAAACACACAAAAAAAATTAGGATGGCTAAAATAATCTTGAATAATAAAAGAACTGCTAAGGTATCACCATTCTCAATTTCAAATTGTATTACAGAGCAACAGTAATAAAAACAGCATGGTATTGGCACAAGAATAGACATATCAGTCAATAGAATCACACTGAAGACCCAGATATAAATCCACACACTCATGGACACCTGATTTTGTTTTTTACGAAAGAGCAAGAACTATATACTGAAAGAAAAAAAAACAAAACCTTCCACAAATTGTACTGGTAAAATAATATGGCTGTCTATAGAAGAATCCAAATAAATCCATACTTACCATCCTGCAAGAATTCAACTCCAAATGGATCAAAGACCTCAAAATAAAACCTGATACACTGACCTGATAGAAGAAGATGTGGGGAATAGTGATACATGAAAAGACTTTTTAAACAGAACATCGTGGGTACAGGCAATCTACACAAAACTGTCAAATAATGGGGGAGACAGAGCCATAATTGGCCATCTCTTGCCACCAAATAAAAAGTTTCTGGTACTGGAAGTGGGTTACATTTAATTGAGTTGTGGCTAAAGTGGAACCATGGGAATTTTCAAACAATACTGACTGCTGCCAAGGTTATATGGGTGGCTTTCCCTACACTAACAGCAAGACCCCATTGCTGAAGAGAAAGCCTATACAACCCATTGAAGATGGACAAGCTGAGCTATTGCCTAGATAGGACCTTCACACCTATTGTGCTAGTGTCTTTGCTACAGGAAGGAAGGCTCTCTGCATGCTACCAAAAGAGAAACATAAACAGAACCCAGCCACAACCCTTTTGATCTACAATCAAAAACGTATCTGCCTGCGAGATACGTTAGTACAATGGAGGCTCAAAGTCTATGGGAGAAACCAAATAGCATCTCATTTGACTGAAGGTCCACTTCCTGAGATGGAACCCAGACCCAACATCAGTTGGGTCAACTTGGGACTAGATGGCTAGGGACCTAAGAAAAAGCAAAATACCACTGTTCTTAAAAAAAAAAAAAAAAAGTATCAATAAATGACTCTTAATGACATTCTACTATACATACTCGTAGAACAGTGCCTTGCTCAGAAATCATCTGGGAAGCTTCCTCCTATAGCAGATGGGAACAAAAACAGAGACCCACAGCCTGATGTTACGTTACCAGAGCGCAAGAGACCTCGGAACACTCATTAAATTCCTCCCCTCAGGGCTCAGGGAACACCTCAGAAGACTAGACAAAAAGAGTGTAAGAGCCAGAGGGGATGGAGGATGCCAAGAAAACATGGCCCTATGTCTGAGTTAGGATTACCATTGCTGTGATGAAACACCATGACCAAAGCAACTTGAGGAGGAGAGGGTTTGTTTGGCTCGCTCTTCCACATCCACAGTTATCATTGAAGGGAATCAGGACAGGAACTCGAGCAGGCTAGAAATCTGGGAACAGGAAGTGATGCAGAGGCCATGGAGTGAGTGCTGCTTACTGATGCTCATCATGGCTTACTCAGCCTGCTTTCTTATAGAACCCATGACCACCAGCCCAAGGACGGTACCACCCACAAGGGGCTGGGCCCTCACTCACTAAGTACTAATTAAGAACTTGTTAGTAAAGAAAATACTGTACATCTGGGTCTTCTGGGGGCATTTTCTTAATTGAGGTTCCCTCCTTTGAGATGACTCTAGCTTGGGTCAAGCTGACAAAACTAGCTTCTACAGCAACAGGATTTACGTGCATATGAACTCACAGAGACGGAGACCACGTGCACATGGCCTACAGGGGTCTGCACCAGTCGGGGTTCTGGAACAGAAAGGGGAAGTGGACACATGTTCCCACCCCAGGAGCAACCTCTAATTGATGACCACTTGCAAATAGTTTCACTGGGGAAACACACTACTCTAAAGGGGGTAGGTGGTGCACACCTTTAATGCCAGTGCTCAGGAGGCAGAGGCAGGAAGATCTCTGCGAATTCAAGGCCAGCCTGCTCTACAGACTGAGTTCCAGGACAGGCTCTGAGGTTACACAGAGATGCCCTGTCTCGAAAAAAACAAACAAAACAAAAAATAAAAATAACTCAATGGCTTCTTTGGAAGTACCTTATCTGGTACCAGGCCATACCAGGGCTCTTCCTCTTTGAAAAAAAATCTTATTGTTTTTTATTTTTATTTTACTTACATCATTTTATTCAACTGTTAAATATGTAAAATGAATACACAAGATACTATTAATTTAATTATAGCTTCATATATACCTCTCTAATTATAAACTCCTTCCTCTGCTCAATGGCATCGCTATGTAAAATTGTTAATTAGCAATCAATATTTCTTCACACTATTTTGATATAGGTTTCTAATAGAAACCACTTTTTAAATTAAAGTAATTCTTTCCTATGGCCTATGGATAGTTTTTAATCTTAAAAGTCTGTGCTAGGTTCTGTTCCACTTTCCCATATGTACTGAATCTTTCTATAGTCAGAGAATAAAGTTTTAAATCACATGCTCTGTAAGATTACCATAAAATAGTAAAAAGGCTAAAAATAATCAAATAAGCAACTGAAGTGATATTAAAATATCTTGGGATAGTATTTCATTCAATGAATATAAAATTGCTTAGGACATTAAAGCAGTTATCTGTGGCCACTTGGAACAGATTGTTGCTAATAAATTCCTAATTTATTCTTGATCTGTAAAGCTATTCTTGAATTGGTAAGTACAATTGAGTGCTAAATGTTTTCAGTTTTAATATTCATTAACAGTATAAAAAGTCTGCTGTGAAATGTCTTATGACACATATGTCCTTATTCATCCAGAATACTGATTAGAGAAAGGATATCTGTGAATACATGACGTTATTGTGTAGATATAAATGACTGGTAGCCTTCTTTTCAATTTCTATAACAGAAGAACTTAAAATTCTGTAAGGAGGATAAATATCTCCCAACAGGCAAGTGTTCTCACCTCAGCAGACAATTATCACTTTGTTTTAGGCTCATCTGGTGCTGGAGCTTGCCACACAAGACAAAGCATGAGTGCCAATTTTCAACAGAACTCATAAATTTAAATATATTCATGATGCTAATCAAAGCCAGCATAGATGGTAACGTATTTATACAAAACTAGCTACCATAAAAATCAAACAAGAAAAAACACCTTTTTAAAGAGCTGGGGAGATGGTTCCATTAGTGAAGAACTCATTACACAGACACGAGGACCTGAGCTGGACCACAGAACCTATGCAGAAAGCCTGGCCTGGAGGAAAGGCAGAGAAAGGAGAAGCCCTGGAACTTGCCCAGGTCCTAGTGGGAGACTTTGTCTTAAAAAATAACGTGGATGGCTCCTGAACAATGCTATTTGTGGTTGATCTCTGGCCTCCACACACATACATACACATATATGGACATATAAAATAAATAAACCCCAAACTTTAAAAGTTCTTTTCACAAAACATTGCTCACTTAATTTTCTCATTGTTTTATTAGTTTCTTATAAGCCACAGATTTTTGTGATCTGAATATTAAGCCTAGGAACTTTTTTCCTTCAAAATTTAGGGCTCATGCCTTCTAAATCATAATTTATAAAAGTAAAAGGTCAACAATTTAACTTTATGTCAGAAACACTATTCGTCTTTTTCCTCAGGCTCGGCCAAGAAGAGGTGATAAGTGCTGAGTGCCACTTGCTTCTCACTAAAGTAGGTGAGTTACATTCCTGCGCCATGGGGCAAGAAAGGGCCATTTCCAACTTCAGAAAAGAAGCCTTCCTTGAGCAGCGAGCACAGCCCCATCAGCAATATTTACTACCTCTGGATTCTGTCTCAATAAAGAGAAGGAGAGAACTGACTCCTGAAATGTGTCTTGTCTTCTGTCCTGTACACATATGCCATTCATGGGTCCACCTGTGTGTGCACACATGTGCACTCTGTGTGTATGCATGTATGCATGTGTGGATATGCATGCACCCCCCCATCACACACACACACACACACACAACTGTAATACATAAAATTAAATTAAAAAGTGAAAAGTCTACATTTGGAAATTATTTGATTCTATTCTCATTGAGGTCTTATAATTTTTACCCTCAGGGCTTTTCCAAAATTCTTGGGTGTTTTTAAAATTGAACATCTGGAAGGTCAATTCAAAGAAAACCAAGCCACTGGAATACCACTTGTGACTAAACTCTTATGTCACCACACTTTTTGGGTTGAATGAATAAGGTAACACTGGGCTGAATGTCTGTCGAGAGCAATTAAAATAGGTGTAAGATGGGTCTGGAGCTGCATTTTCAATAGTTAAAATAACCAAAGTGCAGTGCTTTAAAAGTGTATGCTCCAACTCCCCCACAAATATTCACATATGTGATATGAGGGTGCATATGTGTGTTAATATATGTGGTCACATATGTCTTTGCATGTGAGTGTGTGTGTGTGTGTGTGTAAGTCAGAGGTATTCATCCTGTGTCTTTCTACATTGCTTTCCACCTTATATATTGATAAAGTTCCCTTGTTAAACTGGTGATTCATCTAATCT
This sequence comes from Dicrostonyx torquatus, assembly GCA_028555095.1. NCBI lineage: Eukaryota > Metazoa > Chordata > Mammalia > Rodentia > Cricetidae > Dicrostonyx > Dicrostonyx torquatus. The sequence goes on along the minus strand of JAQHUG010000190.1, from coordinate 2,156,368 downwards.
AGCTAGCCAACACAATATAGGCACCCTTTTTCTGTCCCCAGAGCACTGGGATCACAGCAAAGTTGCCTTGCCCACTTTTATAGGTACTGGGTATCTAAACTCACACTTCCTTAATAATGAACCATCCTACTAGGCACGTCTACTTCCCTATTAAGTCAAATTTGGCCATTGTCAAGTTCAGGTGCAAATGAACGTTGGAATGAGGTAGGTGTGGGTTTTTCCATTCTGTCCTTTCTACTACTAAATTGTCTTTTCATAAGAGTAAGATTTTAAGTACAAACTGCATTGATTTATTAACTGACTTCTCTTAGTTGTACTGACAGGTTGTTTCAACTGGCCTATTCACAACCCTTAGTTCTCAATAGAGTAGGCGTATTTGTGCCTTTTCTGAACTCCTTGCATTTTCCCCCATATTTCCCTTTTTATGTAATACAGAGGTTACAACTGGTTATAAATTATAAATGTTTCCCCCCAAAATGGAAATGAATGTTCTGGGTTTTACCAACACTATCCTTCAATAAACGTAACCAGATCTTTGAGGAAATAGCTGGTTTGTGGATCAGGAACTGCACCAAATGGGTATGGAGAATCTTGTGGTGCCAGAAGAAAACCTTAAAATGATAGGAGTATGTTAAAGAGACATCCACATCAGTCAACAAAGCCAAGGCCCAAACTGGAACAATGTGAAAGAAGAGAAAGTAAAATAACCTTGGATTAACTGTGAACCGTGTGAGTTGCTATCTCAATCCTCTGACAAAAGCAATGTAGGGAACAGAAGAAATTTAGTCCAACATGGCAGGAAAGGTGGTGCAGAAAGAGGAGGAGAGGGTGGGTCACTTTGCATCAACAGTCAGGAAGCAGAAAGGAAAGAATTCCAGGACTCAGCTAGGTTTCTCCTATTTATGCAGTCTGGGATCCCAGTCCTTGGCATAGTGGTACCCACATTTAGGGTGGATTTTCACATTTCATCTAACATAATCTAGACAATCTTTTGCAAATATGATCAGAAGCTTGTCTGTTTGGTGACTTTTTCATCACAGCTGTTAATATTTAGATCTCAATACTGAGCATCACATAACTCCAAGTATAAAACAAATGTCCGTTTGTTATGATGGCACGAATAAATGACTAGATTCAAATTAATAGCATGGAGTTACAAATATTCCTTGTAGAAGAAAGTCAGTCTTTGGGATGTGGAGCCTATACCATTAACACAGACCACTAAGGGTGAGAACAGTAACACAGGTCACTAGGGATGAGAACAGTGACACAGCCACTAGGGATGAGAACAGTGACACAGGTCACTAGGGATGAGAACAGTGACACAGGTCACTAGGGGTGAGAACAGTGACACAGGTCACTAGGGATGAGAACAGTGACACAGGTCACTAGGGGTGAGAACAGTAAGACAGGTCACTAAGGGTGAGAACAGTGACA
>JAQHUG010000190.1:2079422-2151525 GCA_028555095.1 Dicrostonyx torquatus | reverse complement strand
CACACACACACACACACACACACACTTTAACAACCAGGTCCCTTTGACTGGTCACACACACAGCAGCTAGGTCACCACACCTTCCCAAGAGAAGCTGACTTCTCCTTTATTCTCAGTTTACATTACCAGCAATTGCAGCAAACCTTTCAATGCTCGCAATGTTCCCTAGGAGTGTATCAGTTGAGCAGGCAGGGAAAAAAATCTGGGGGAAGTTTATTATTTTTCCACCAATATATTTGACACCACCTTTGGAAAGTGAACAAAAGGCGCACTGTCAAGAGGACAGACCTGGACAAAATGTTACTGTTTGTTCTTCGCAAGCACAGAGGTATATTTAAGCAAAGAAAGACATTCCATAGCTCTCTCGGGACTTCCTTCCTTTAGCTGAATTTATACCAGCATGTTCACACCAGCGTGATTCAAACTGAGCTGGAATTTAAAATGCAGGCCATTATTTGCCAACGCTTAAATACCACAGCTACAGAAATTCATATTAGACTTCAACTTGCCCTTCTAATGTCATAGGATATAGAGACAGCAATGTGTGTACACGTGAAATTACAGTAAAGTCGTGGAAATAAGAAGTGCCCTTGTTCGATAGCTTCTGTACTTACACAACAAAGCCTTTAAGTCACTAGGAGTCACCTGGCTTTGGATTAGGTTTCCAGTCCAGGCTTGCTGACACTCATGAAACGTTTGGCAAACAGGGGCCGAGTTTCGAGCAAGGCTAGGAAGAATACTCTGTGAGCCTGTGTGAAACTCGGGGGCCTCGGCTAAGTTTCTCCTTGAGTTTCACATTTGAACAATCCAATACTTCAAAGTAAACTAAAACAGAGGGGCACGAGGAAGAAGGGACAAACAGGACATGGTATGGCTCGTCAGGAAGGGGTCAACAGTCTCCCGTCTCGAAAACTCACTTCTTCCTGATGTCCTTGCCTGTGCATCTGTGCTAACGGTGCTGCTACAGACTCTAGGAACACAGCTGTACCTTACAGGGCTCGCCAAGCCTTCCTGCAGCTCAGAGGGACCATTGCTGATCCTCACGGGTCCTGGGAAGCAGTGAAGCCCTAGCTCAGATTAACAGGGGAATTCACAAGTTGACCAACAACAGAAATAGGATGATTGATGTGTTCATTATAGAAGATTCACAAGTTGACCGATCGCAGAAATAAGATGACTGATGTGTTCATTATAGTGTAGAGACCAAGAGGCCGCACAGCAAGGCAATGATGCTGACCCTTTTCCAGGCTTTTCTACGATAATCCACATGCTGGCGGGGAGAACTCCATGTGCTTCTGCTTGAGGAGGAGCATTCCTGGAACATTCTCCCTCCCTCTGCCCCTACCAAGTCCCCTGTGGTGGCTGTTGGCTTCGTCTCCTTACCAGGGTCACAGAGCAGACTGCATCAGTCCTCCAGAGTCACAGTCTGAGACCTCATAGCCTCTTCCTGACTATTAGGAGCCTAGGATTAAGCTCCTAGCCTCCAACAGACAGGGCCAATATTACCTAGGGTACCTAGAACAGTAGCTAACAGGGGGCTTTGAAATAGTCAATGTTTTAGGAAAAAAAAGAGCAGGAAGCAAATGCAGTATGTATACAGTTCTGAAAGTAAAGGCAATATTTAAAACTGATTAATGACTAGTGAAAGTGTTAAGATTCCATTCATTTTAGGAAGCACCTTTGTTTGTTCTATTAAACTCTTTGTGCCATACATCAAAGAAATTTCACTCAAACTTTTAGCTACTGAATATTTTCTTTTTTTAATCTATTTTACTTTTCTTTCTTTTAAAATTTCTTCTGGCTTTTTCTTTTGTCTTCTTCTTTTTACTTAAAAGACTACTATGCCATTTAAATACTTGTTTTTCTGTTTTTGTTATTGTCTTTAACCAAAACTCTTTTGGTAGACAGGCATCTTGAAATGCCAAGGATTTAAGTGCTCATGCTTTTAAAAGCAGCAATTAGGCCTCAAGGCACATGGCAATTTGGGGGAAGCAGGAGACTGCAGTGGGGCTTGACAGAATCCGTTCTATGAACTGCCTTTAGATATCCTGAGCTGGGTCTTGCTACAACCATGGTTCTCAAACTGTGGGTCACACCCCTAGGGCGCTGAACAGCCCTTTCACAGGGGGTGGCCTAAGACCACTGGAAAGCACAGATATTTGCATTACGTTTCATAGCAGTATCAAAATTATTTTTCTGAAGTAGCAACGAATATAATTTTGTGGTTGGGGTCAGCACAGCATGAGGAACTGCACTAAAGGGTCACAGCATCAGGAAAGATGAGAAGCACTGTGTTAGCTAGGCAATGTGATGAAAGAGCTTTGCAGGAAGACGTTTTTCTTTAAGTTGCAGGTTCCTTTAGAAATAAAATCTAAATCATAGCAGCAGCAGAAGCTAAGCCAGTAAATTATCTGAAGGAATAGCTATCACAGCATTAAGGGGAAAAAAAAAGCCTTTTTACTGAACATAGTAAATATTCACAATCAAAGTAAATGGTGTGGTTAAGGTCAAAGTCCACAGATCAAAGTGCTTTGCAAAATATCAAGTGCAAGCATGAGGAGGGATCGGGAGGGGAGAGCCGGATTACTAGACTAGTTTACTGTCAAAAAAAAAAAAAAAAAAACCGTTGTAAAATCTTCCTTGTAAGAGAGCAGCTTAGCTAAATTTCAGTCTGGGGAAGGAGTTCCCCAAATCAGTCACCCCAAAGGATACTAAGAGTCTAAAACCCAACAACAACAATAATGATGATAATAATAACCCAGTCTCCGAACAACTGCTCAGTCCACAGCAGCAGGGAATACAGCGGTTAAGAGTCGGGCACACCCTAAGATAGCCACCTTGCCGTCCGTCAAGAGTATTCACTAATACACTGTGTTTACTCAGGTGGGCTGCATCTTGTTTAGAGAAAGCCTTTACAAAGTTAAAAATAAGAGAGCAGTCTAAACAACGAAATGATGGTGTCTAGAGGTCCTGTCACCTCCGTGGGAGTCGCGGAATGAGAACTCGGAGGCAGTACTCAGCTGCAGGCGGGTCTGGGCGGCAGCCACTGGGGACAGAGGGCTTTAGGCAAAGTTTACAATTACACTCGCAAAAAGTACGCGATGCTGCTGCTGCATCCCAGAACGCAGGGTCTACCTGGGAATCTCTCGGCCTTCTCCTATGTTCGCTAAAAAGTTATTTTAAAGACACTAGTCATGACCACCCCAGAAAAGAAGTTATTCCTGAATAAGAAAAACCCTTACCTTGAAGAGGCTGAACTTCACAGTTGCTCCAGCAGAGGAAGCAGGAGTCAGTGGCCTTTTCCGTATAGAGATTGTTTATTTAGCCCTTTTTAAAAAGGTCTTGACCTCCAGAGGTTTAAGATCAAGTCCAATCCAAGTGTCTGCAGGGAGGAAAGGGGGGACCCGGGGGTCAGTAGAGAAAGCAACCGAGAGGCAGAGAACCTCAGCTGCTGGGTGGTGCTCCCAGCCTGAGGGCATTTGAGCTATTTTCAGCAGTACCAGCAGCTGGACTTGTCTGCGAAGGGCTGAGAAGGCCCTGCCCGAATCACCACCCCCGCCCTGGGGTGGGGGGGAAACCAACACAAACCAGGAAACCCACAACAACTTGGTTCATTGTGCAAATATTCATTGAAATTTTGAGGGAAACGGCAAGCGCTATTGAAAACACACACACACACACACACACACACACACACAGACTTGATTGAATCTTAAAGGAACATGGTACCTTGCTCCAACCCTGAAGTTTTCAAAAGGGTTTACCTGATCAGTAGAAGAGAGTAAGATGCTACGCGCACTGACCAGGGAACTCCTGATTATCTCCTTGCTTCCTCACAACAGGTCTTAGGCAACGTTTTAGATCTCTCAGCTAAACAGCTACCAGCCTGTTCTTAAGACCACAGGCAAATGGTTTCTTTCTAGCACACACCTACATGTCCACTTTAAGCAATGCTATTTTTGAAAGCTACCGGGTTAAGCCGATGACATTTCTTATCTGTTGGCTAAGACTGGGGACCATCCAATGACATGATGCAGAGAGGCTTCTGCCTCCACAAACCCAGTGGTAAAAAAAGAAATAATTCACACTGGCTAACCGTGACAGGCACACTTAGAACTGTTATTTGGGTCTCAGAATGAATAACCATAAGCTGTGTTCGTGCATTCATTCAGTTAGCATGTATGTGGCCAGCAGTTCTCAGCTCACTGCAGTCTGGGAACTCTGTGATTACAAAAATGGGCAGATCAATGCTGCCTTGGCATTAGGTGAAAACAGAGCCAAGGTCTCTCTTTACCAAGGCTGAAGTAAAGGACTGTAAAGGACTGTGTTCGCGGGCATCCTTGTTTCCTGAGGCCTTCTCTATGCCACGTGTCCAATCTTGTTTTCTATCGCTCTGATACACACCATGACCAAAGGCAACATTGCGAGGAAAAAGTTGATTTTTGTCTTATAGCTCACAGTCCTTCATTGAGGGAAGTCGGGGCATGGACTACGGAGGAATCACACTTACTGACTTGCTCAGTCTGCTTTCCCCGTATGACCCAGGACCACCTGTGTCCAAGAGTGGCCCCGCCCACACTAGGCTGGGCCTTCGCCTATCAATCACTGATGAAGAAGATGCTCTTCAGGCCTGCCCACAGGCAATCTCTCAGTTAAGGTTCCTTCTTCCCAGAAGACCCTAGCTTCTGTCAAAAAACCAAGCAGCACTTCCACTAGGAAGGAAAGGCAGTGGCTCTACCAAGCAAATAGCGCAATATTTTTTTTAAAAGCCTTGACTTAATGAGATGAATTCCCCCAATCTTTTGTTCCTATATCTGACAACACAGAAACACGGGAGCAGACAGAAAGCAATGCTTTTCTCAAGTGCTATAGGAAGACTCTCCAGTTGTTTTGTGCTTTGTTTGGAGACAAATACAAAACCAATTCCTTCGTTGCTTTAGTGACATTGGAAATGGCTTCTTAAAACATATTGGGTCAGTCTGGTGGAGAAAGAGGTATGGTATATGGTGAAATATTTGAGCCAAGTTCACCATATACTAAAATGATGCAGATATTCTAATTTAAAATAAACTTATGACTTAAGTTTGAGGTATCTAATTATAACCTTAAATAAGGTTAGCTTTGATTATAAAATATTTACCAGTTTTAAAATGCAATTTAAAATAGAATACTGCATTTTTCTGTTTGATTAAACAGTCCTATTTGACCAAGTGTTACTTAACCTACTAGTTTAGAACAGACACTTGTTTTAGTTGTTGAATGATAATCCTACCATAAAGATTTGAGATCTATTCTCACACAAATTTCTTAAAATTATTTTTGTTTTCTCCTTACAATACTTTATTTACAAAAAGAAACATTTTTCACAATGTGGCTCCATGAGAAACTGTAAATGTTAATGACACAAATAAGGATTAACTAACTGACTACCAAGTCAGCTATTATTTTTAATTCCCTGCGGCCTGCTTGCCACACCAATCCCACAGGAAGCTCACTGCTTCACTCTCTTCTGCGTGGTCACATTACCTCAGAGTCTGCACTCAGACAAAGAGGTCATGGGTCTGGTCCCCGCCTCCACTTAACATCCATCCTGTTTTCCACTGTGTCTCACTAAAGTCTCCTCGCTCCCAAAGATCCTGAGCCAGGATCCAAACAGCTCCTTTCAACAAATTCGATATCCCAGAGAGCAAATGAGACTTCAAGCATTATTTTAAGGGTACAGGAGGGTCAATTCTGATTTTTGTATGTAACTGTTGTGATTTTTATCTCAATAGTGATACTGATTACAGTCATTCATATTCTCTTTCCTTTCTAAAATAAATCAGTTTAGAATAATCCATCAATGATTTAAGTGAACCTTTACTTTGGTCCAGAGATGTGAGAACAATAGGCAAAATACCTGGGCAGAGATGTAGGATCAGTGAAAGAAGGTGGGACCTAGACATGAGAGCCCTGGTTAAAATTCAGAGCAGAACCAGATGCTTCAGTAGAAATTGAATGTCTTGCCTTTTGCATAAGCACGGGACAGGCTTTGGATGCTGGAAAAGGAGGAATCTTTTTGATAGAGATCCGTGAACACAAAGTAGAAGCAAACATTGAAAAGGCAGATCACTTGGGCAATTTTTTTTCTCCTCCCAAGAATCTAGATGGTTCTGAGACCAATGATTTTTATTAAAACTGTGCCCACTAAGACACAGTTTATGTAGACCAAACCATCCTAGAGGGTGTTCACACCCCAAGGGAGAATCTTGTTAACTCAAGTAACACCCCAATTAGAACCACTGGTTAGGCAGATATATGATTGGTAAGAGGGAGAGAGTCTTTTTTGTTATTCTTTCCTACACTGCTGCACCACCCTAAATAAATGAATAGGCCAGTTTGGAGTTTAATAACCTCATAGCCTTTCAAACATCCTCCTCACTGTTGCAAGTGGCCCCAGAGTGCTCAGTGCTCCAGAGAACCTCATAAAAATAAAGTCCCACTGGAAAAGAACATCTGGACTCACACTGGCAACATTTAAGAGTTTCCACTCAGACAGGAGCTCTGTGGCATGGTACTAGCATACCACAGAGGTGGATCTGGGTCCGTTCCCCAGCACAGCAAAACAGACAGGGAGGGAATAAGATGATGCCATCCCAGCTGCCCCCCTGTCCCGCCCCGCCATCACCTTACTTTTCAGGTGTTTTTGTTGTCGTGTTTATTTTTTGGTGGGGATACTTTAGAAAAAAAAAAAAACTTTAAAAACACGTGATGACTCCAAGGCCCAATGGCTAATGTGTGGCTACATTTAGCAATTATCTTGAGATAACAGGATGATTTCCAAGAATTTTTCTGTGCAACTTCTTCAGTTCATGTAGTTTGAAGCTTTTAAGAGTTCTGTTCTCAAGAGAACCGAGGCTTCTCAATCGCGGCCTCCTCATACTCTACTCTTTGGGAGGATCTCGGGAGGAAGGAAGTGAGTTTTCCCAGGAATATTGTTTTCAGGAGTTCACCCCCTTTGAAAAGTGAATTGTGCTTCAGATACCCAAAGGCTTTCGCCTTCTCAGTTCAGCGGCATTGTCTAATCCAGGAGAACAATGTTTCCTTCTCTCGGGCAAATGCTTTAGTGGTCTGAGGCAGCAAGAGTGTCCAAAGCATTGGCACGGATTTCAAGGATGTATTGGAAAGGATGTCAGTCAGATTTTCTTACTGCGGAGACTGCAGAAATCCCATGAAACTGAATTAAAGGAAGGCGTGCGAAAGAACATGAAATAGAGCTGTAGTTAGGCACAGTCGTTCGCTTCAGCCTCATCAAAGACGCGTGGGCAAGAAAAGCACTGCTCTTAGTGTTAGCGTGCAGCAAGCATCTTTCAAGCCACCCGCAGGTCTGCTGTGAACAGAACGAGATCAGTGCCCTAAGCTGGGAAACTGAGGTCCAAGACAAGGGCCTGATCACTCACAAAGCCCTCCTCTGTACTTGCATTCTGAGCTAAACTCTAAGGCCTTACCAGCATTAGAATCTGTTTCCATTTGGGGTCGCATAAGTTCCTCCGACTCTTGTAACTATATGAGGGCTGTCACATCGTACTTCTTTTTTCTAATTACTTCCATTGCCAGCTTGTTGATGGTCAGATGGTTTTCAGAGGATTGTTTTGTAACCGTATGTAATGTTGTACCCTGAGACTGGGCTTTACCAAGTGAAACTCGGATCTTAATGAAGGGCTAACCAACTATTATCAGATGCACAAGTTTCATGAAAACAACTTCTTAACTTTTGTTAACTTTTCCAGTTAAAACTTTTCTATTTTAAAGTCACTGCTGAGGGGATGGAGAGATGGCTCGATGGCTAAGAGCTATGGCTCTGTAACTGTGGAGACCTGAGTTTGAATCTCCAGCACCCACCTAACAAGCTGGGGGAGAAAATCCATAGGAGATTCCTGGGGTTCACTGAGCTCCAGATTCAGGGCAAGACTCTGACTCAAAGCAATAAGGCACAGAGATGGAACAGGGCTCCCAGCGTCCTCATACAGCTCATATGTACCTGCACATGGGCATGTATAAACATCATATATATAACACACATGAGCATGTACATGTGCTTGCACGCACGCACACTCACAGACAGAGAGAAGTTTAAATTCATTGACTATACATTTAAAAAGTATCCGTGCAGCTTATTTCATCATGATTCAGATTTTCTTTGTATTTATGCTCTATTTGAAATTAAACACATGCAAAAGTGGCTGAAAAGACGACGACAACTGTTGAGCCTCCTTAGGGTGGCCTGCTTAAGATCCTACAGGATTTGTGTCTTGCATCTCTATCTCTATTACCCTTCTAGCTCTCTTCTTTCCAGCTCCCCTGCCATCTGTCCCACACTCATGGCCTTGGCCTACCTGATGTCCTTGGATCAGAACCTCTGCATTCCCTGTTCTTCACATTCTGCAGAAGTCATTGTGCCCTTCCTCAGGGAAGGCCCTTCCACAACCCACCAGACAGGTAAAATCGTCTCAGTTTTACCTCTGAAAGAGCCGTGTTCCTGCTAGGTCAAACCAGGCGCGTTTATTTGAGTGGCTGACTTGTGAGTGCCTCCCCTGCATTTTCCCCACTTCCTCAGCGGGACGCCCCGAGACAGGTATCATGTCTGTTCCTGGTATAAAGTACAGGCTGCAATTTGGCTTGTTGGGTAAAGAAATAGTTTAAGGAATTGCTTAAAAGATCTTAAGTAACACAAGCACATTTTTCTTATATGTCTACTAGAAGTTGTGAAGTAAAGTTTCTTACAATAAACAGCCCCCTCCAAAATCCTACCGCATATTCTAATTAAGCAGCTGTTTCCAGCCACAGGGACTACTGGGGTGTCTCTCCATACCTACATATTTTGCTAAAAAGTTGTTGGAAGAGGCAGGTGTCACGTTTTCCACGGGATTTAATAAATCCTGTTATCTCAATAAATTTGTGTTTGTTCTTTAAAATAAATTTGGGATGCACTGTTCCTACACACCTAAATCATATCTCCAGAGTTTTCTAAGACCCACCTGACATTCTGTTCAGGTGAATGGAGCCCTCAGCTGAGGTTCCTAAGCCATATTTCTTCTGATTAAGAGAAAGAAGTATGTTTTATAAGGTGGTTACACAGTTTGTGTCTCGGCAAGCCATGCCGGATGTTTATATGGCAGTTGAGGAACACAAGTTAGGCGTGAGTTTTGTGGCACACACACTGCTGCCAACAACAGCCATGTTGGTCTCCTCCACATGGTGTGAAACCCAATTTCATTTGTACCAAGCATTGGTTAGAACCACCAAAGAATTGCTAGATGATGATTTAGAAACCAGAAGACAGAAAATCCCTGTCTTCCAGTAAAGTGTTGTAAGTGGGGGAGAGGTGTGTGTTGTGTTCCCCAGCCGCCAGCCGCTGGCCCGCTCAGCCACTGGCCGTCTGCACCCAAAATAACCACATGAGAACGGCATTCATTCAAACTCTGCCTGGCCCATTATGTCTAGCCTCTTCTTGGCTAGCCCTCACCTCATAAACTAACCCATTATAAAAGTCTGTAAGCCACCACGTGGTGACTTACCGGAAAGGTCTAACCTGCATCCATCTGTGACGGGAGCCTCATGGTGACTGGCCCACTTCCTTCTCTCTTCCCAGAACTTCCGTTCTGTCTACTCTGCCCACCTAAGGGCTGACCTATCTTACAAGCCAGACAGAGTCTTTATTCAACCAATGAGAGTAATACAAAATACAGGAGACCACTCCCACATCAGTAAAGGGGCAAACCAATGCCACCAGAAGAGGAAAGGAGGAACTCTGTGGCTATGGTGGCAAAGCAGGAGTAAAAGGTTCATTGAGGTCATTCAGGGACTCTTTACCATCTGCCTTCCAAATGTCTATGCAACCTTTTGTGTCGCTGGACTCAGGAATACTTGGTACAGGCTAACAAGCTTTTAAAATGTGTCTTCTTATTTACACTCTTTGATAATATGCAAAATAAACTGTGGTCATCATGGGGCATGATGACAATATAATTCCTGATTCATCCAGTAAATGAATAAATTAACTCAACAATCCATGGCATCGCCAGTGGACAATAATTTAATCAGTTGTACATGTCTAAGCAATGAAGCTTCTAGAAAGAAAAAGGACAGGGCTCAGTGACCCTGGGAAGCTGACCATAGGGAGGCTTCTGGAGGAGGTGGACTCCTTCCCAACTCTCATCCTACATCTGTGTCTCTTCATCTGTATTCTATCCTGTATCGCCCACAGTAAATCAGTTAATATGGTTCCCCAAGGCCCTGATTCACTCTAGAAAATTAACAGAACAAAAAGAAGGGAAGTGGGGATTCCCATTTGTAGCTGATAATTCATAAGCTAGGTTAAAAAACAACCACAACAACAAACAAACAAAAACAAAAGATGCAGTTTGTTTGGGACTGGCACCTGAAGTTTGGGGAGTTTGGGAAGTGTGTACACAGCCTGTAGAACATCAGTTCTCAACCTCTGGGTTATGTTCCCTTTGAGGTTCAAAAGACCCTTTTGTGTGGGGGTCATGGATCAGATATCCCACATATCAGATATTTATCGTATGACTCATAACAGTAGCAAACTACAGCTATGGAGTAGCAACAAAAATAGTTTTCTGGTTGGTGGTCACCAAAACATGAGGAACTGTGTTAAAGGGTGGCAGCATTAGGATAGTTGAGAACTACTGCCGTTGGAGTCTGATTCTATGGTCTAGAATCTTAACTCCAGATAGTGTCAGAGCTGACTCAAGTAGAGGATGCCCAGGTATCATCCACTATAAACTGGCTGGGTGCTTGCTGGTGGGAGAAATCCTTTGAAGTCTCAGAAGCTTTATGTGTTGGTTATTATTAAATAAGTGTATAGGAGAAACTGAAACTGATTTTCCCACTATATCACACACACACACACACACACACACACACACACACACATACACAGAACACAGAATGCTAGAAAAGCGTCTTTGTATCTCATAAATGTCAAGTTACAAAAAACATACCAGCATTCAAAAGTTAACAGGGCTGGGGGGTGCATATGGGAAGACCTGGAGGAAGACCAGGTTCAATGCCAGCCTGGACTAAATACCCAGATCCTACCTCAAAAAAAAAAAATCAAACAAGCAAATAGATCCTATTGAGTACATAATAAAAACTTCTCCCAATGTTAGTTGGACTTACAAATATTGTCTATGTTATGACTTCCCTAAACCCAAGCCTTCCTACCTGTTTCTGGAGGTGCTGGCATGCTCAGCCACAGAGGTACAGCTCCACCTGTAGCTCAATGCTGCTGTCAGTCCGTTTATTCCCAGACAAGGCCCTGGTGCTTAGATGCCTGGGACCAAATCACCTCTGGATAATCACAGCTTCTTTGTCTACTGCAGTATGCCTACAAATGCTCTCTTGTTCCTAACATCATTACACAAAGAAGTCAGGAAGGACCAGCATTAGCTAGCAAAGCCAACCTCCCCCCTCAAAATACCAACAGTGATTCCGCTACAAAAGGAAACAGCATTCTTTGGGAGACATGCTAAGAAGTGAGGAACTTTAACTAAATTCTACAAGAAATGATGGGGTGATTGAATATTCCTTTATACCCTCTGGCCTGAGCCAAAAGACTGGTTTATGGAGACAGACAGGGAACGGTGTCTAACCTGCTAGTGGTTTTAGAAGATGTTCACATTTTTACCCAGCAGTACCTGCATTTTCTCATCAAGTAATTCTTTCTTTAAAGATATTTTCTCTGAAGATCCTCCTTGAGTCTATTTCTTTTTTTTATAATCAAGTCAACATTCTATATTTATTGCTCTTGTCAACAAGCACTCCATGTTTAGTTTGCTTTAGAACATGCTCGTGGGGCACACTGTTTTCAACCCACTGAGGACCTGTTTTCTGCTTTCTTCATTAGAAAGGAGTCTGGAGAACATAGGAACTTGCTTTCCCATACTTCCTTGTTTTCACGCGATATGGCATGGAAAATGTCACACACATACACACACACACACACACACACATACACACACACACACACACACACACACACACACGACAACAACGCAAAACCTCCCCAGCAGGCTGGTTTTGGTCCTGTGCCATTTTGCCTTGTCCTCCTATTATGACGGAGACAACCTGCTATCTCAGGAAGCCCACATTAAGGGCCAGATAACGAAGGTGAGCCAGATGGCCTTTGCTTGAGCCCCTTGTCTGAAGCAAATCCAGCCTGTCAAAGGTTTCCAGAGCTATCCAGAGTTGGTCTGTCTCTTAAAGCTGGACTCAATGAACACAACCATCTAAGAACAACTTTATTACATCAGGCTAACTGAAAGATAACGGGGGACAAATAGGCCTGCCCTTAAGATACCATGTAAAAATAGATTCAGAAATGTAACTCTAGATATCAACACTAGCACTCAAAACTGCCCTGCAGTAGGTTTCAAGCCCACAGAAGTAAAAATGGCACAGAAAATACAGTCAAAATGCCTGAAGTCACAGCAGGTTCAATATTTGACTTATTTCTCTCTCTTTTTTTTTCTAAATATAGTAAAGAAACCCTGCAGTTAATGGTCAGTGATGCCAAGAGAACTAAGAACACAGCAATAATTGTCAGGAGAGCCAGAACAGGAACCCAGTGTTTATCCCGTTCTTGGTGGACACGGCCAGATCATTGTTCAGAAAACTTTGAACAGGGTCACTTACGCAGCTTACCCAAGCTTTCGAAAATCTCAATTGAAAGGTGGAATTTTTCCTTGTTACAGAAAAGACAGTTTGAAGAATCAGTCCTGGTCAGTAACAACAGTTCCTCTTGTGCCTTTCTGAGAACAGTGGGTGCTGCCACTCGTAACTGAGGTACAGCTGTATGGGGTCAGGAAGCCCACTGTTTCCCAGAACTCAGTACGTGGGATGACACACACAGGAATTATTCGCAGGAAATTTGGGTTTTTTTTCTCTTCTGATTAAATAGTTTAGTTGAAGGAATAAAGAGAAATGACAACAATATGATCTTGTAGCAGGGAGTCAAGTATGCATTTTGATTTTTTTATATTTTTTAAGGTGACATTTTAAAATGAGATCATTTTTGAAATGCTTCCCTTAGCCTCTTCTATTCATTCAATTAAAATTGGAGGAAAAAAAAAACAACCTAAAGAACCTGGCTGCTATCATAGAATCTGACAATTGTTTCTGACTATTATGGCCAGTTTGATAACATGTGCTTTAGATGCTGTCTTTGGGTTTCTACAACTGTGATGAGACACTATGACCAAAAGCAATGTGAGGAGGAGAGGGCTTATTTAGCTTACATATCCTGAATCACGGTCCATTGAGAGAAATCGAGGAAGAAGCTCAAGCAGGTTAGGGACTTGGAGGCAAGAGCGGATGCAGAGGCCGTGAAGGAGTGCTGCTTACTGACTTGCTCCCTATGACTTGCTCAGCCTGCTTTTTTAAAAAAAATATTTGCTTATTTATTATGTATACAATATTCTGTCTGTGTGTATGCCTGCTGGCCAGAAGAGGGCACCAGACCTCATTACAGATGGTTGTGAGCCACCATGTGGTTGCCGGGAATTGAACTCAGGACCTTTGGAAGAACAAGCAATGCTCTCAACCTCTGAGCCATCTCTCCAGCCCCGCTCAGCCTGCTTTCTTATAGAACCCAGGACCAGAACCAGGTGCTCAGGAGTGGCACCACACACAATGGCCTGAGCTGCCCAACTCCTCCACATCACTAATTAAAGAAAATGCTCTACAGTCTTGCCTACAGTCCCAAGTTATGGATGTATCTTCTCAATTCAGGTTCCCTCATCTCCGGTGACTCTAGCTTGTATTAAGATGACATAAAAACTAGCCAGGACCGATATCTTAATAATAAAATAAGAACCATCACAGCATTTTACTCCTTTGATTGCTGTGCAGCTCCCATGATTAACACATAGAAAGCAGTTGAGACAGTGTTGGCACAACAGTGGGTGCCACCTAAGTGGAGGTTGCTGCCGTGGCTTGTCTTCATCATTTCGGTGACACACAGTGCTGTGGTTAAACATATGGCCTCTCAGCATAGTTCTGAGTTAAAAATCCTTCTTCTGCACTGTTTAAACTCCTTGGTGTGGGCACATCTGAGCCCCAATTCCTTCACACTTTGGACACGGGATACAATTCATGACTGGAGAGCCTGTTATAGACAACTGAATCCACAGCAGAGGGAAACACTCCTGGCAAACAGTAATCATCAGATGGTGATTTTCAAAAGCTACCCAGAAAATGCTTTCTGAATGTAGTAAATTGGCTGCAAAAATTTATGTACTTTTAGTTTCCTGGTGGGAAAATGAAATGGATTGAACACACCTGGATATTGAATTTAATTTCCTTATAGTTTATTTCAGATAGCTCACATTCTGGGTTTTGGTTTTTTTTTCCTATTTTAATTTTAAATAGGAGCTTATGGAATTGTCAGGCAACGAAATTAAGAAATTATCATCTCATTTCAAGTTTTGTCCTGTGGCTGGCTGATTGGATAGTCTCCTTAAATCAATGATATTATCATCTCACGTGTTAAGTAGAAGGCTTGAAACGGAATGCTATTGGTATTAAAAGAAATGGTTTGGAGAAAGCGGAAGAGAAGCTTTACAGATTTATAACCCTGTGCATCTTGTTACAAACACACACTAACTTATGCTGGCTGACTGTAATTATAACTAATGATAGCTGAAGTCTGAGATCTGTCTACTAAAGTGGTGATTACCTTGCCAACGTGAGGGGTGGAGCCTTTTAGAGTCAGGCAGTTCTGTGCTCTGGCTTAGCTTCCCCAGGGGCAAACTATGCTATGTCAGGGGAGTTACTTGATAAAATATAAAACGCAGACAACAGTGTCTACCTAGTTGAGAGCCTCGTGAGAGAATTAAATAAGACTGTGAAAAGTGACTCCAAGTAAATGCATGCTGTAGAAAGAGATTTAGTAGCATGGGAGCCATTTGACTTTGTCCTAATAGACTGTAAACTTTGGAAGACAGGACCTTCTTTTGAAAACTTGTAGGGCCAATGAGATGGTTGAGCAGGTCAGCACTTGCTGCCAAGCCTGCCAATCTGAATTCCATTCCTGGTACCTGCAGGGTGGGAGAAGAGAACTGAGTCCTGCAAACCCTGTTTGCATGGGTTGTACGCATGCTTACCCATAGCCTCCCACTCACATGTAAATAAATAAAAGCAACAAAAACTTGAATACAGCCAGCTCTTTATGCAGTGTCTGGTTACTAAAGGTGACTGAATAAAGAGCTAACACGAGAGGAAAGTTAAAACAGCAGCAATAAGGAATACAAGGTGACTCCAGTGTAAACAGGTATTGGCTAAGGGAATAGACACACAAGAAAGGAAACCTAAATGAATGGTAAATCAAAACCATTTTCTTCACAGGACTTATAGGGGAGAGGTCGTCTATAAACACAGAGAAAGACTGTCACATTGATGGTGACAAACGAACTCACTTATATTCTCTTCTCATTTAACTTTTAAAGGAGCAAATATATTGTGTCTTCATTTGTCACAACAGTCATTTGAAGGAGAAATCATAACGTACCATCCTGGTTATTGGTGCAATACTTGAGGGTATTGTAAACATCATCTGGGAGTGGAATTATGACAAATGTGTGCATCATTTTATTATTTTGTATGAAGATGGTAACTGCCTTAGGCTCTTGATTTCTATGAGTCCTGACTGCTTTCATTACATTCAGAAGCATTTTGTATGAACCTCACTTCTAATTTCTGTCTACTCCTCTACCCTCCTCTGTGTCTCTCCTGCCAGTGTCTCTACCTTAAGAACTCATGATTTTTATGGCAAATTCCAGTGAGATACATCCATAGGGACACTTAGCATGTTATTCCTAAGCCAGTACTTCGCAAATCCAGTACATTCTGAAGACTTTCAGGACTAATTCTGAGTTTAAGCATTGGTTACTTTTCGTGTATTCTTAAATAGTGGCTGGAAGAAACATCCAAAGCCAACAAGCCTTCATATTTTGAAAATCAGAGTGTGAGGATGAATATACGGGAAAACCATTATTGAACGAGGGTCTGGGGGACATTGCTCTAGCTCGAGATAGAAAGAAGGTCACAAACAGCACTGATGGCTTATTTAGGATGGTCTAGTGTTCCCAAAGGTTTCCCGAGGATTTGTGCCATAGGCACAGGGGCTGCTCCAGTGCCAACTGCCACTTTCTTTGCCGGGGAGCAGCCTTGATTGAGACTTGTTGTTCAGACCCTGATGAACTCACTGGGCACAACAGCCTGCTCATTTAAGTATCCGGTGCTAGCGGCGATGGGGCAACAAAAAGAGGCTTCTATGAAGAAAAGAGACACCAGTAGCTGAGACGGTGAGAGCAGCAATAATTTGAGACAGGAGGAAAAGAATATCTTCTAAAGAGAAAGACAGACTTTGGATCACTGAGGTTGAAAGCGAGGCACATTTAATGAAGGCATTAAAAGACATTCAAGGGCAAAATGATCTCGGAATCAGTTATCAAAGGAGAAAATGTTATGTAGGATAATTAGAAAAAAAAAGTGATTCGAGAAATGAGGTAATTCTTAGAGATAAATTAATTCCGTGAGTGTAAGGATAACTTAATCAAATGCTTCTGGAAACAAGAAAGACACTCACAGATGAAAATATTTCATAGCATTGTTCTGTTGTTTGTTTATTGGTTAAGTCTAAACGTTACACCATGGAAAGAATCTTACCTGCAAACACAGATAAGGAGGTCAAAATTCAGGCTGTCCTGGGGCTTACACATACAGTGCTGGGTAGGGGAAGGAGGATTGGAAAAGTCAGGGCAAATGGTGCCCATCATTTACCCATCCTGAGCTGTAAACTCTGACGGCTGGGTCATTCTGTAATATGAACTCTATGTTCCTGTTACATGATTAGGATCTACCCACTTGGCCTCTTTAAAAGACGCACACACGTTTAAACACACCTTTGAGCCTCCAAGATGGACTTGGGCACCACTTTCTATTTTGGGCAGTTACAAATTTCAAGCTGTAAGACACACCATGACCTATAAACTGAAGAACATGAGCTGGTGTAGACAGGATCCCAGGGTTACAGGCTGTGGGCTCCAGCCATTCTTTTAGGTGTTTGACTTTCTGATTCTGACCAGGTTAGGTCATCTTTATTGTGATGTTTTTATCATTCTTCAGTTGATAATAGCATAACTAATATTCTTTCTTGTCCTCAAAACTCAGCCTAAGGTCTAATTTTGAGGACTACTTTTTTACCTCCCTGAGATGACCAACAGATACTTTTTTTATTCAGAGAAAATGAGCTGATTTCCTTTCCCTTCTAACCAGCCCTGAAGGGAACTCCCCATTCTCATTATCTCACTCATTTTATCCAGATGAATTAACTGGGAGGGTACTCAGAGTTTACAGTTTCCGTGAAGGAGTTTTTTAAAATAAAGACATAATAATTTCATTATTTATCAACATATAATTTGTCAACTGAATAATAAAATATTTATAAAGATACCTTGTATATTATATAACTACACAGTCTATGTTATATATTATTAGAAATTATATATAATTTAATTATTGTAATTAAATTGATTTCATAAGAAATTATATAAATATAGCTTCAAATAAACTATTTTACTTATATTCTCTTCTAATTTAACTTTTAAAGGGGCAAACATATTGTGTCTTCAGAATATATTCATTTGTCACAATAGTCATTTGAAGGAGAAATCATAAGGTACCATCTTGATTATTGATGTAATACTTGATGACCTTTCTCCTTTAAAAATTCAGGTTGATGGAAATGGTCAAGATAAGGACTTGTTAAGCAGTTTACAAATCTTGCTTCTGGACCATTTTCTCCCTGTGTTTCTCAGTATATTAAACAGTTCTTTTGACACTGAAATTTCTTCTGGTTCTGAAATTTCTTCCTGCACAGTAAGTACATCAAACTTGAACTACTTTGAAGTTGGAGTGAGCAATTCCATGACACTGGCCTTAATTACTATTTGTGTTTTGCTGAAAAACAACCTACTTATCACACTGCAAAGGGTTACGAGCGGCACTTGCAATTTTCTAGGCTGAGAGAGCATCTCTGATTTCTAAGGCAATATGGTGCTTTATTCCTGATTACACTTCTCTCTACCCACTGCTCCAGGGTATTACCTTGTCCTAAGAGAAGCCGATACTGGATTCAAAATGTAAAACCCATGAACAATGGCAGAAGTAGACCAGAAGTCTACTGAGACCGTGTCTATACTCACAAAGACACATTGCAACTGAACTGTTCCAATGCTTTCTCACTTACATGACAGCTGTTGTGGCTTTCCAAGAAAGACACAGATTGCTGTGTCATTTCATCTGTTCTAATAGCTTGCCTCAAATTGTTAAGGGCTAAACAATTTTGGGATTATTGCAAGGTACCCAAGGAGATGGATGCCTCTAAAATTGCAATGGTTTTCACATGAAAAGATCCAATATAGACTCCAAATTCATTTTTTATTTAATCCAGCCAGTTATACTTATAAATGCTCTCTCCACGGAAAAGGAATTTTAGCATTTGAATGTTAGGAATGTTAATAACCCTGTTCATATACCAGTCCCTTGGACTGACAGAAAGCGCCTCTGGGTTCTCAAAGGCTCTAAAATATGTTTATCCCTTCACAATTGATGAGATTCACTTAGGACCCAGCAAAATGAGTGCTCACATTTGCCTGAAATGAGCATCATTTGCAGCCAGATATTGACTCTGTACCATTGAAATTGCTTTCACCTCCCACATCTCACAAATGGGCAGAAGGGGTGACTAGGAGTACACATCATGAATACCTCACAGTCTGACTTCTGGAAAATGTGAGTAATCTACTGAAGGCCATGAGTAGGATGCAAAAGTAATCCAACAAAATCACTGTACTTTTAAGGGCGTAATATGTTGGTACTTATTAAAATAGCGTTCTTTGTAAACAGCTTTAGTGTCTTAGTTGCTAATTCTGAAAGCATGCTGATTTTAGCACAGCTGTAAAGCTGCATGCCTCTACTCAAGTTAGAAAGCGCTTACCTTTTCCACATGCCATGTTTTACTGCCCTCCAAAGACATGTGTACATGTATTATCTACATGATTAGGAAACATGGGAAAAACACTAGCTAACACAGTAAACCTCTAGCAAAAATATATTTTTTATTCAGATTCATAGGTTCATTAATTGGCCAACCGAGCCTCAGATACAAAGCATAATAGAGCTACAAATAGACCTTAATGGAGTAGAAGGTCCACGGGGGCCTGGACTTTCCCTGCTCACGTCGTATGTTATCCTAGTTTATGATGAAACTTCACTCATGAGGTTGAAAAATGCATGAGATGATGGAGGAGCACAGCTAGCCATGGGCATGCCTTATAATGTGAACCGAAATCTTGTAAAGAACCCCATTCAATTACCTTTCTTTTTTACTTTACTAGTTTGTTTTGATTTTTCAAGTCAGGGTTTCTCTGTAGCTTGGAGCCTGTCCTGGAACTCACTCTGTAAACCAGGCTGGCCTTTATGAGTTTCACTGATGGGGACCACAACCAAAGGCTCATGCATGTTAGGCAGGTTCTTCTACTGAGCTACATTCCCAGTTCCTTTTCTTCCTGTAAAGGGGCAGGATGAGTTCTCCTCCCCATTTATTAATACTTATGTGTATATTGAATCTTATCAAAGATAGTGTTCAAACTTGCTGTTTATAGTACTAGATACTTCCCTAAAAGCATGAAGACAGGAAGATGGTTTTTCTCCAAGTCACATACTTTGCAGTGCCCATTTTTCTCTTTAGATTTGTCTTTTATAGTTACCAAAGGGAAACTATTTGACATGTACAAGGCCGTTGAATATTTTTGAACTCCATTTGAACTTATTCAGTTCCAAAGTAGAACTAATCATTCTTAATCCAGGATAAATCTTCAAGGCCAGCAAACACAGGGATCTGCTGACATTGCACACAGAATATCAAGCTAGCAGCTAT
Organism: Dicrostonyx torquatus; assembly: GCA_028555095.1. Lineage (NCBI taxonomy): Eukaryota > Metazoa > Chordata > Mammalia > Rodentia > Cricetidae > Dicrostonyx > Dicrostonyx torquatus. The sequence goes on along the minus strand of JAQHUG010000190.1, from coordinate 2,131,523 downwards.
CAATTTCCCAGTGGTACAACATAATCTCTTAAGTTATAGCGGAAGCCAATTTAAAAAATTATTCGAACTGATAGAGCATTATGCAGGTGGCTTAACTTTTTTATATTACTTTGTCTTACATAATTAACTATCTAGATGTCATAATTAACTATCATAATTAACTATCTAGATGTCACTTGGCACCTCATCTGTTTTCTTTGGTGCATATTTTGAAATTTTTAGAACTTGAACTAGATTTAAAAAGCATGAACGAGCAGGCTAGGGGTGTAGCTCAGTTGGTAAATTGCTTGCCTAGCATGCAACAAACCCTGGGCTTGATCCCTAACAACCCATACACCTGGGTACGGTGCAACAGGCCAGTAATCCCAGCACTTGGGGAGAATGAAAAGAGATGAATGAGAAATTCAAGGTTATCTTTGGCTGTATAGGGACTCAGTGGCCAGCCTGGGATACATGAGACACTGCATCCAAAACAAAAAAGAAAACAAGAAACAAAACGAAGCAAAAAATAATAGTATAGACAAGTAAAAATACATCAAGGAGGGAAAAGTTTTTTTAAAAAATCTATAATTTCAATTTATATAAGAAATGATTTTTGATGTCTTGGATTTTTATTGCCTACATCTTTTTATTGTTGCTCTATTTGGAGTCTTTGAGGTGGAAAAAGCAATATTTCTTCTAAATAAATTTTTGCACAGAACCCATGTGTGAAACTGTAGAAAGAATGATAAGATGCAAATTGACTGACTATAGTTCCCACAAAGAGACAGTCCTGAAAACCATTAAGAGCACAGGGTTTGGAATGTCAAGGAACCACGTTTGAGTCCCACTCTCCCCATATGTGTGACCCTGTGCAAGCTGGTAAACATCTCTGAGGTCATTTCCTCTTATGTAAGATGAGAGTAATCCCTTCATGGAACTATCTTTGGGAATAGCCAATGAGAGATGTTTGAAGAATTTGACATGCTACCTAATGCAGCATCCGATGAAAGGCAGCCATTACAATCAACTATAAGGAAACTTCATGTTATGTTACCTTCCTGACAAAACTCTAGTACCAAATAAAGTGGAGACTAAGCTCAAGAAAAGTGGAGCTAAGCTGGTGAGTCAGCTACAAGATGAGAAGAGGCATTCGGAAGCAAGTTCCTTAGGCTTAGAGTCTAATTTCTATTAACACAGTTGACATCAGGTTTTTCAAAGCAGTGCCTGAGTGCATTCTATCCCAATGTTAGTTTTGTTTGTTTGTTTCCTCTCTTTTGTGCATTGGGAGAATAGTGCACCTTACTGAGAACAATCCTGTTAGGACTGGAAGGCAGGGAGGTGTCCAACCCCACTGCTGGATAAGTCTCTTTAAGCTCTACAGTAGACTACAACAATCCAACAATGAGGGGACCATTGAAACCTAGTAGATTGTATAGAAAGTACGATTTTATTTGTGGAAATGCGATTTCATTTGTTTTATGTAGTTGATTTTGTTTTAGTCTTTCATTCTAGATGTATCAAAAGTTTCCCACTGTCCTGCGATTCCAGGAGTAATCAGTTTTTAACCCTTACAAGACCTTAGAAGAGTGATTGGTTGGCGGCAGATCTTAACAGAGTACTTTCCTGCTCCACAGTCAGTCATTTTACATTAGATGCTCACTTTACAAACATCTCATTCTGTTCTAACGGTGAGCAGCAAAGGTGACAACTGTAGGGAACAGGGCTCTAGAGCAGGCCAAGAAACCATTCCCATACACTGAGTTAACGATCACAGAGCCGGAAAGAATCCTAAGTTTGTGCGACTGCATCCCCACAACACACCAAATCTCATTTACGTTGCTGTTCCTACATTCAGACCTGCCAGGCCACCTCCCATGCTCTTCCCATGCTCTGGTCATCGGCATACAGGGCCCACTTCACCCAAGTCCTGTCTTTGCCTTGTAACATGGCTGAAATGGTCCAGGTGAGATCAGCCATACTCTATTGCGTGTGTGACCTCTAGAGGCTTGGCCACTTCTCTCTGATGCTGTGTGACTCCCCACGATATTGTGAACAGTTCCCAAGAGCAGAACTCTAGCTGGTTACCACTGAACTCACAGAGCCAGGAGAATTAGGGCTTCTCAGTGCCTGTCTTCCAAGGGAACTTACTCTTTTAAGAAAGGCAGAAGTACTGTGTAACACGCTTTCCTCCCTCCCTCTATTCCTCTCTCCCTCCCTCCCTCTTCTCTTCTCTCCCTCCCCTTTTCCCTCCCTCTCTTCTTCCTTCCTTTCTAACCTGCCTCCTTCTTTTTAATTATTTTAAATTACATCTATTAATCTCATGCATATGTGTTTGTGTGTGCACGTGTGTGCGCTGCATACATATATGTATGGGTGCGTGTGTGCTCCTATACGACATGTGGAGGTCAGAGGACACTTGTAGGAGTCAGTTCTGTCCTTCCAGCATATGGATCTTAGGGATTGGATTCAGGCCATCAGCCTTGGCAGCAGGTTCCTTTGCTCCTCTCCCCCCTTGTGAGGGGAGGACAGAGTCTTACTCTGCAGCCCAGGCGGGGCTTGAAACTGTGATCCTCCTATCCTGACTCCTTACACACGGTGTGATTCCAGACCTTCACCGCCACATCCTGCCACCGCCTCTGCTAACATTTCTTTAGTAATTTCTATATGTCAGCCTCAAATGTACACATCATGGACTCCTTTTAATCTTCACCAAACTTTTCGATATAATTTATTGTTTAAATCTTTTTAGTTTTTGTTTTACATGAAACCTAACTTACAATATTAACTTCAGTGGAAAACAAAAACAAAAGCAAACAAATAGTTTTTGTCCAATATCTAACAGCAAAATAACTAAGATTAGCTAATGTGTTGACTTTTGTTAATATTTTTTATTACGTCACAGTAATTGCATTTATTAGTCAACACACTTTTAAAATAAAGAAATAAAGAGTATGATAATGTACTTTAAATCATATGGGGAAAATGGGAAAAATGGTGATGTCAACTAGAATATTTGACCTAAGTAAACTGAGCAACTCTATTAAATGACAGGCTGCATTTACATAATTATTTGCATAGATCTGTAACAATACTAGTTAGAGAAAGAAATGCCATGGATTTGAGAAGGAGTTGAGAGGGAACACAGGAAGGGTTAGAAGGAGGAGAGGGAGGGGAGCATTATATAATTTTATTTTAATTAAATAAAAAATTTAAAATAGCCGGGCGGTGGTGGCTGGGATTGTTAAACCAGGATTACATCAAGAGGACAGTAGGGATGACCTTTCATGCCACCTATATAACTTTGCAAGACTGTCAAGGACCCAGAGGTAAGCAAAACCTCTCTGTAATGTCTACGACAAGCTGTCAACAACGGTAGCAGCTAACATATGTAGGACGTTCTTCTTGTCACATGATGATTCAGTGGTCTACATCTTCGTGATGTTCACTACCAAAGTCTTGCTTACTGTAGAAGTCATTTTTCATAACTAAGAAGTTTCATGGTGTTTGCTCCCCTAGCCCCAGCCTGTGATGCAACCCTTTCAATAAGCATGAAGGGACAGTTTAAATTTTTTAGGAATTTTAATTCTATGTTCCACAATGGTTTATATTGGTTTACATTCTCATTAATTGTATATTTAAATGCTATTAAAACTATGCCTTGATTAAGCTAGGGTTTTGATATTTACTTAGAAAAGCAAGTATCAAGAATTGCTCTAACAAGAGTGAGAGAGAGAATTTCTGACATTTATGTAACTTCCCCTCCTTGCTTTCATATGAATGATTTAATTGGTGCAGCAATCCTGTGAGGTGTTCAATGTCGTTACGATTTTCTCTAATCTACTTTGCCTGATCCCCTAAGAAATCTCTCTTCCCAGAGCCTTTGCTGTCATCTCCTCCAACACAGTTTCTTTTTGTTACTTTTGTAGCCTTGGCATAGCAGGTCATCATTTTCTGTATTTTCTTTATTGTATAATTAACATTCCTGTCTTATTGACATGAGCTCCTTTAATGGATTCCTAACTTAAATTCTCATTTCTTTTACCCTAAACATGTGATAGGCCCTTGATAGGAGTACAGTGAACAGACAGACAATTTAATAATGTGGAAAACACCAACTTTAAAACACAACTACTGCCTGGTGTGGTGGTACACACCTTTAACCCAGACCTTGGGAGGTACAGGCAGGTGGATCTCTGTGAGTTTGAAGCCAACTTGGTCTACGTATCATTTCAAGGAAGCCAGATCTACATAATAGAAAAATCCTGTTTTAAGACAATAACAACAACCAAAGTAATTACAACTCAACATCTATGCCTCCATCTGGTCGCTCCTTAAATCTGCATCCAGAACTTAGGCTCGCCCTCACTCTCTACTTTCCTTTATTGATTATCTTTTTGCAGAGTTGGGAATTGAACCCAGGGACTTGAAACCAGACCCTTAGTGCATGCACTCTGCCACTGAGGTCCACCCCTGATGTGGTATTCCCCTCTATATGCTGTGATTACCATTAATGAATAGAGGAACTGTTTTGGGCCTATAGCAAAGCTATAAGGGAACAGAGCTAGGTGGGGAAAACCAAACAGAATGCTGGGAGAAAGGAGGTGGAGTCAGAGAGATGTCATGTAGTCCCACTGGAGACAGACACCGGAACTTTAGCTGGTAAGTTACAGCCACATGATGATACACAGATTAATAGAAATAGGTTAAATTAATATGTAAGAGTTAGTCAATAAGAAGCTAGAGCTAATGGGTCAAGCAGTAGTTTAATTAATACAGTTTCTGTGGGATTATTTTGGGGCTAAGCAGCCAGAAACCAACAAGCAGCCTCCTACAACACACCCTCAATTACTCCCCTTTACTGAGAAATTTTCAATAATAGATAGAATTAGAAAGGGCATGACCAACCAATTTGTAATTAGCACAGCAACTGAGCTTTAATAATCTGGGAAGGGAGAATGAAAGAACCTATTTTACATGGTCATGCCTATCTGCTGGAAAGAGCAATTCCCTGATATCTTGGTTTATTTAGAAGTATGAACTCATGGTACTGGTATGTTTGTTGAGCGAATATGTTGATAATGGTCTTAAAATCATTTTGCCACCTGGCATTTTATATGCCAGGTGGAATAGTGATTTTTTTTTCTGAGAGAATGTACTGACCAATGGATTCTTTGATCAGTTTGAAGTTTCTTTGTTTGAAGTAGTATTTCCTAATGCCAGTTACCCAAGAAGCCACCCTATCTTATTGGCCAGGTAAAAGATTCTCCTTTGCTCTGGGGTGCATCAGCTAAAATGTATGTAGGATTCTTGGAAATAATTGACTTTTAGCTAGAAATGGAAACATCTGAATTTCAAATCAACATTCTTCTTAGTACTTTCTTACCCTGAAAGTTCTTTTGGCTAGATGACCCAATGGATGGTACATACTCCACACGCTAAAGTCCTTTTGGGTCCCTGATTTTTGGGTCATTAAGCTCCTGTCCTTCTTCCCTGCATGGATTCTCTGTACTATGGGCTTTTAGGACCTCTGCTCATAGACTAGGTTAGAAGCAGAGTGCAATAAACCCATGGAGGAGTCTGAAACCAAAAAGTTCACGGATAGAATATTCTGTTGGAAACAAGTGGATGATCCTAATCTTTGCATTCCTGGCTGTTCAAAAAATAAATAGCAAAGGCCCAAAGGGAGGAAACAGGGTTTTGAGGGCATGTTTTTCTAATTTCTTTCAAAGAAAGAAAAAAATTAGGGTTTCAGGTGATTATGATGTAATATTACATCAAATGATAACCTCCAGCTCAAGTCAAATGACTTTGCTGGATCCTAGTTATTATGAGGCACTGGGGGACACGGGGCCAAAAGGACGGTGACTTCTCAACTACACCAGGTTCTTTATGCCTTTGATTATCATCTGCTTTTATTAAATAATGGTGATGTTATCTTCTGTTCTGCCAATAAATCTAAAAATTAATTTAAAATGTAGTCCAAATACTTTACACACTGTAGAAGGGAGGCTTTGTTTAATTGAAGGGAAAATGTCATCCGTTATATTAGTTTTATAGAATTAAAGCTCTGGTAGAAAGGAAGTCAATGATATAATCGGATTTCAGATCGCATCTCATCTGAAAAGACGTGTTTCCTTGTGAAGTCAGAGAATTCAGGATATACCTAAGAAAACCTTCTTCCCTGAGCAGATCTAATTAAAAGAGATGACTATTGTTTCTTTGATAAAGTGGATGACTATGCTTACTCCCATTTTTATTTTGTCTTAATTCTCAGATATCACTACCATAAGGCTAGGCTGCTCTGGAGATTAAATCGAGGGGGAAGTTGATAGTGTGTTAAATGAGCCAAGTTATTTTTCTATTGTGTGAGGACTTCCTTTGTTCAAGATAACTTGAAGACTTCAAAGGATTCCTTAGACATTAGCTTAGTGTTTTACATAAAAGGACACCAATCTCACGCAGAAATCCCCCAACAAAAAGAATATCTACAGATATATGGACCATATTAATATTCTCATGGTGAAAGTTGCATGGAATCAGTTTTCATTACTTTAACTTGACCTTTTCACATATATTGTATTTACAGACATATAAACCTATTGCATCCAGTATTCACTCATCATTTACTTTCAGACAAACCCATGATGGAGTGATCAGCAAAAACACTGTTGTTTTCTCATGGGTTTACTTTCACAAGAGGTGGTTGGACATATATGGAAAAGCTTCTTTCAAATGGCATAAAGATGCCATGTGCAAAATGTAAGAATGAACTAAGCAGCTGACTTTGCTAAGTTGACAGGAAGATCACTAAAGTCTTTCTGAGCACCTCTGTGTCACAGGTCCCTGAAAGTACCTATTCCTGGTGTGTTTGTAATTTTCATTCCCTCTTCTGAAAGCTAAGACACATAAAGCTCTAGGGATAGCAGTGAGCACAGGACAGGCGCTGGTTTGTTCTTTTCGGCATCTTTTGGATTGATCAAATTGGATCATTCTTATATGAGCGTTTACTGCAGTGCGGCTGGAGAGATGTTTCTGTGTTCACAGCACTTCCTGCTCTTGCTGATGACCCAGATTTGAAGCCCAGCACTGACACCCTGCAGCTCACAACTACCTGAAACTCCAGTCACTGATGGATTAGACATTTCAGGTCTCTGCAGGCACTGGCACACATGAGCACAAACCCACACACAGACACACGGACATAAAATAAAAAAAAATCTTAAAAAAGCCACAAATATTTTCTGTAGCTAAGTATCCAAGCTTTCCTGTTCTTCAGTTAACTTGGAAGCAGTTATTTTGATTGCTTATGTAAGGTCTTGCAGCTTTTACGGGTTTTCAACTTAAAAAGATCTCCTTAAATTGACATCATTTTCTAGCTTAAGCTCTCTAATTATACTCCAAAGCATAAGAAGAAATATCTCAAAATTTGTAGTGTTGAAATTATCTTCCTCATGCTATTTTAAATAGAAGGCAAATGTGAATTTGGTCGTGTTGATCTTGTTTTCTCAACGGGTGTGAATAGAACCAGACGCTTTAGAAGGAACAGAAATCACATTTCCTTGTCTGAATTATTCATGACACTCAGAGTTGCATTTGAGCTTTGCCCAGGTTCTGGCAGTTTCCTGCGTTATGAAATTGTGGAAGCACAGGACCTTTCTTCAGGAAGACTATATTTTACTTTAAAGAGCAAATAGTTCTTCCTAAAATTTTCATTGTTTTCTTCTGTTCTGTTTTGTGAAATTCTAAAAGTTAAGAATATTTCTTATTAACTTTTTTTTTTCTAAAAAAGTATCTTTGGGTAGATACGGTCTTTTATTTTTTTTATTATTTATTTATTTATTTATTTATTTATTTATTTGGAGCCTGTCCTGGAACTAGCTCTTGTAGACCAGGCTGGTCTCGAACTCACAGAGATCCGCCTGCCTCTGCCTTTCGAGTGCTGGGATTAAAGGCATGTGCCACCACTGCCCGGCTAGACAGGGTCTTTTAAAATCACATGTCAGTGTTGATAGAATTGGAGGAAGATCTGATCACTATGGGCCATTTACTCATTCAGTTGATGTTAACTAAAGACTTGATGGGGCAACCTTCTTTCTGGATGCCTCCAGTGTCTCGGCTGCCATTTGAAAGCTAGTTGGGTTTTGCTCGTCATTTTTGTTCTGCCCAAGTACCTTTTCTCTTTTTTTAACATTAGGTACTCACATGACCTTCCTTTAACTAAAACTGTCTAACCTAAAACATGACTGTTCTCACTGTAGCAGCAACTGTTGACTATGACATTTTCGTTTTGACCACCATGTTATACTAATTTCCAGATCTATCTGCCTGTGGTAGCAAATGTCTGTATTCCTAGTATTCAGGAGGCAGAGGCAGGAGGATTAGGGGTTTGAAGACAACCTGGGCTACCTCGCGAGATGTCTCTCAAAAATAACAACAAAGGAGTCAGAGAGATTGGCTCGGTGGCGAAGAGCAATTGATGCTCTAGCAGAGGAGCCATGTTAGTTAGGTTCCTGCATCTATGTGATAACCCGCAACCTTCTGTAGCTTTCAAGTTCCAGGACATCCGATACTCTCTTCTTAGACTCCACAGATACTACATGATGTCCTGTATAGTCATAAAAAGAACTTAGGAGATATTAATAAGATATTTTTGAAAGGAATAGGAGTGCTTTCTTTTAAATGGCTCTTGGTTGAGGAAGGTTGACAGCTTTTTTATTTTGCTCAAATGAAACCTTTCAAAGAGCAAGCAAAAGCAATGCTAGACCTATATATATACCTGACTCATATAGGGACAAGAAAAGTCGCGCCTTTTGGCTAAGTTTCCTATTTAGTGAACTAGTACATTTCTGTTTTGAAGACTGAAAAGCGTGACATCATTCTATGTAAGTATGTCACATTGGATGCCCTCCCCAGCCCTGTCTTAGCGGGTGCTTCATTCCCCCATCCAACTAGCGTCACCTCGATTGAACTCAAGCTGAATCAGAGTTATGGGGCCATTTTTAGAGATCAACAGAAGTGTGCTCCTGTAGCTGAACACACGTGTCTTAGCATTTTCAGAAATGACCTGGATAGAATCACTCAATAGAACTTTTGACAGGGATAGTAGAATACACATATCTGTACAAAGAACGATTTTTGTCCTTTTGAACAACCTTCAGAAAATTATCAAATGCAGTTATCATTCTTCACAGCATAATGCCAGGGCCAACCGTTCTACTATCAAATATTTTTATGTATAATGTAAAAATGTTACTTAAATATAAAATACAGAGAATGATGAGATTATGTTTCCTAAAATCTAATAACAATGTGAGATGCAAGATAACTAACTAGTCTTTAAGATGAATATCAAGCTTTATCTATTATTTAATTATAGCATGCTATACATTAACACCAGCTGGAAGATAGCTAACACAAGCCATTAGAACCCAGCACAATCACGAGGAATTTCTACTTAACACATGTCCATTAGAAAATTCAAATATGGTGTAGACATTCGAATGTCTGGAAATATGAATTTAAGTATTTCCTAACATTTTCTTTTCTCATTTGAAACGTCTGGCTATTTTGAACTTTCTAATCTGAGCTACTTTCTGAACAAAACATTCATACCAAACTAATGACTACTTTTGCCTTAAACACGGATACCTGAAGAGACAGGGGATTGTACATAGAGTTCCTGATGCGTCAGTCCCATGGATGACAGCATTCTAGCAATTTCCTCACAAAACGATAATTAGAATATTTTTCAAAATAATAATTATGCCATTATCTGGGGAAAAGGTAAGTCTCTATTGAAACCAGGTCTACAGCTGGAGCGACAGCCCCCCTTTCTCTTCTAGGAACTCACCTTAGAGGGAAGAGGGCAGGGCATCAGTGAGCTACTGATGGGGAAGCCTGCAGCCTTCCAGGTTTATTTAGGAAAATGGAAAGGAACTTGGCTACTAGATGCTGCATTCCAATCCCTTAGTTCCCCCTTCAGCTAAAAACCTCTTCTCTTTCTCAGCTTCAATATGAAAGGTTGCTTCCTAAGCATCTTACATTATATTCAGTTTCCAGTCAAAAGTTGGCTTAGAGCAAATCCCAAGCAGTAATGTTCACTTTTTTTTATTTCTTCCTGAAATTTTTTAAAAGAATTTAATTCTTTTTTTTAAAGTTTTTCTTTCAGAAAATGACTATTTAGTACAAGATAGCCACTGCTTTTATAAAACTGTGATTCCAGAGTGACATTTTCATAACTGAGAAGCAGATACTCTTTCTCCTTTATTTTATTTTATTATGTTCTGAGATTCTCTGATGAAAGGCAATACTAGATCATGACTATATTTACAGTAGCCAACAGTGAAGTCCGAACTTATCAACACAATGTCTGAATGTTAGGTTCTAAGTGCTGTACAAAGTTCTGTAGAATGGGAGGCCTGTAAGACTGTGGAAATGCAGGAGGATACCGTGGACAGGAAAAGAGCCATGGGTTGCTGGGTGTGCTAAGGAACAGTCTGGGTGGCGCGTTCTTGCTGGATTCTCGAGGGCCCATGAGAATGACGGGTGCTGCTGGGAGAGTTAAAGGGAAAGTCCACCACGGAGGGTGTCAGCCATATTTGCCAGGGTTTGAGAGTGTGTTTTAGAAATGATAAAATATTTGACTTTGCCAATTGGAGAGTTGAAAACAGCAGAAACTGAGTCTAAAACTAGACAAAACGCAATGAGCAAAGTGGTGACAGACAGACGGGGAGACTCTCTGAACTCCGTTCTTAGAACTAATGAAGTAACAGCTGCTGGTGGAGGTGGTTTGGGGACGTTCATCTCTGAGCAGGGGTGACAAGCATGTGTGCCTATTTTCCTGGGAGCTCACATGTTCTTGTTACACATAAAGATACCGCAAAGGCAACAGGGGACACCACCTGAGTGGTGTACAGTAGGTGTTTCTACAACCTGTCATAAAGTTACGCCAAGAGAAACTAGTAGAGAATTATTCTCCTGCCTCGGGGGTATTCACAGTGTTAACCTCAGAACTCCTTTGGCGGTGTCACCAAAGGAAGGGACATTGAAAGGGGCTCCTTTTTACCATTCATTTTGTCTTTATTTACACGGCTGAGATTTGTATTCATAGAATCTGTCTTAATGTTAAAAGTCTGTTCGTTTACTTTTCCTTGAAAACTAAACTAAGTACAATTCCATCATCTCAGCATTTTATCCCATAGAACGTTTCCCACTCAGAATCATGTTTGCATGTGTTCATATCCAACATGTCTTCACGTTTCTACACACTGATGATTCTTAGTCTAAATCTTTATATCCTGAACAGACATCCCTTTCTTATACTTTATGATTGGCTCTGAGAATATACTAACATTTGAAACAGGTGATACATGTTCACACGTATCAGTGACAACATCCCAACTAACAATATTAGGAGACTCCCTATGCAATCTGTATTTTGCGAGAAAAAGACAGTAAATAATAAACTACTTCTTGGAAAAAGATCGGTTACTTTTTATTTGAAATTTCATGATAAACTCCATCTTTAAGCGGGTAGACATGAGTTATCAGAAGTTTTCAGCCAGATGATTTTCAGTAAGTACTTTTAACTGCATTATGACTAATCCGACATTCCTGGTCCTCCCGCGGCCAAACTGATTCAGGAAAGCTGAAATGGTGCTAAAGCAGAATTTAGTCATTTCTTGGCCCTTTCCTTGCCAAGGGAGTTTGATTTGACTGATCAGTTTGAACTCAGAGTACCAGCCTGTTCCTAAGAGACTATCCACCAAAGAAATGCTCACGAAGGGGCAATACCCCTTTCAATTCAAAGCCTGTGCCACTCTCAGGCAGTGGCCAGTGGCAGACATCCCCCCCCCTTATTGGTGCGTGCATCTGTAGGAAGAATGTGGTATTTTTGTTGTTTTTCTTATTGTTGCTTGTTTGGTTTCACTATTCCCGTGAAATCTAGTAAATCTAGCTACTTGTGAGAAAAAAATGCGCGAGAAAAGTTTTCCTATAGCTGTGCTTGGGTTCAATGCAGATAGTTCACCTCTTTTCTTTCCCTGGATTCTGAGCCTGGGGAGTACAATGGGGGTGTTGTGCTCTGGGGTAGCCTGGCACGCAGGATATTGCGAGAGGAGGGGTGAGCAGCTTGCAATACCTAAAGTGTTTGCTCTATAACTGCCGAGGTCGAAATCAAACAGCACACCAGGCCATTTGGTTCAGAATAAGCAAGTACAGACTCCACTAGCTACTATGACTTACATAGGAAACAGAATTCCTTGCTTTAAAGTGTACATAGGTGTTAAGAATGAAAACATTTATGAGGCTTAAAAACAAACGCTTCACAGCTTGCATGCAGTCGGTTTACTGAGTAGTTCTTTTAACGTGTCAAAGGGCAAGTCACAAAAGAATCCATTGTTCTGTTGGAGAGAAAGGTTATTGGCTATCAGGTCTATCCAGAAAGACAAGCCATCATAGCTTGTTAAAACAGTAAACAGTTATTTTAAATCCTAAAAGAAAACAACAGCGCCTTTTTCTTTAATTTCTGGAACCTCAACTCACAGAGTTAACTCTGTATCTTAAACATTATTTTGTGAAAGTAATGTGTGTGTTTCCTCCTTAATTTCAGATCATAACGATCAATATAAAAAATGTCAGGTTAAGTTTTGGCTTCAATTTATTTTTATGCTGAGCTTTCAAAAGAGGGAAAAAGCTTACCTCCGTCAGTCAAGTGGGATGCCCGGAGTCCCTGTCTCAGCCTCAGCTTCAGCGTGCTGGAGCAGATGCTCGGAGCTAACAGTCTGTTCACAGGAAGCAGGTGAACCCGAGAGCGGCTGCCTGCGTTCCAGCCCAGTGCCCATCCGAGCACACACCTGTTTTCCCAGACCTGCAAGCAGCAGCCTCGTACAGGTCCTGTGCTAGCAGAGGGAGACACCCTCTTTTCAGAGCCCCGGTTCTCTCAGCTGGGGAGCTGCTGAGATAACTGTGCGGGGAAGGCTTGCTTTCCCGAGACAAAACCCTTTCCTGCTGCTGCCCGCGAGCTGATACGCAGCATTATCACCCTGCATTCCCCGTTCTCCAATCAGCTAATTGCAACAGCAGTCAACAGCTTGTCGCAGGGGCAGCTTGCAGGCACACGTGGCTGCAATGATTGTGCACTAGTATGCCCATTGTGGTTCTCTTCTTTCAAAAAATTTAAAAAAAAAATGCTTCTTCCACCGTGAAGCTCTATGCCACACTGCTTTCCATAAGTAAAATGGCTGGTCCTCTCAGCGCTGCTGCGACAGCTCATTGGGTTCCACTAGCTTTTCGTAGCCATAGCAACAGCCAACAGACAGACTTAGCAAGCATGGCTGATCATGTGCAGCGCACGACACAGCTTGTTAATTTCTTTTTTATCAAACTCGTCATTTTTCGAAGGGGGCAGCTTCTGTTACCTTTCTAAATGTTTCGTCGAGAGCGCAAGCGCCCTGATCCCTCCCCTGCACCCCCCCCCACTCATGCACTCAGCTTTTCTGGGGAACTTTTGTATATGTCAGTCTTACACTGTGAGATCGAGGAAGGGAAGCTGTATTCGCATCCATCCAGGTTAATAATATGCAAATCGCCGGAGAGGGCACTAATTGGTACCGTGGGCAAAAACAGGTTGACCTTGGAGTCATAGAAGGGGCTGGAAGGAGACCTGCTGAATGGGGGCAGCTGTGGTTTTTGTTTTCCAATGACAACCCTACAGCTAACTTAATTCAAGCAAAGCCCTGTGAATCGTATGTTATATCTAGTCCAAATAATAGTCTAGTCACAGGAGCTGGTTTACTGCTTCTGAATTATCCATTTATCTATAGACTGTGTTTAATATCTTAATACATTACACAGTTTTAAGGATAATTTTTTTAAAAAAAAGTTCTAGGCTGTTCCTGTGAAAAACTCTCTTTAAATCAATTATACTTTATTTTTAATTTGAAAAAACTTTTAAAAACTCCAAACCAAGGCCAGGTGGTGGTGGTGGTCCTTGCCTTTAACCCTAGCACTCAGGAGGCAGAGGCAGGCGGATCTCTGTGAGTTTGAGGTCAACTTGTCTACAGGACAGGCTCCAAAGCCACAGAGAAACCCTGTCTCGAAAAACCAAAAAAGAAAAAAAAAAGGAAAAAATATCCAAACCAAATAAAAAATTTAAGTATTACCTTCAAGGCAGGAATTTGGACTACATTCCAGACTTTTTCAAAAGCCATCTCCTCAAGGTATCTCCCATGGCTAGGCTAACGCCATTAGCAATTTAAATCTTCTAAAAGCCCCCCTCCCCTGCCAGACTTCTCTACTCTTTAAGTATTGTCACCAGTCATGTTCTATTTGATATATTTTCAAAGTAGAGCCCTACTTACCCTTGCTCCTAGCCATCTGTTTGAAGTCATGTGTTAGCACTTTGGACTTGTAAACAGACAAGTTGTGTTTGCTAGGAGACATTGATTTATGTTTTGTTAAGTATTGCATTTTGCTGCCCAAGCTAGCATTCCGACCTTCTGTCGTCACTCCCAGGGTCAGTATGATAGGAATCCTATGGATGTAGATTTGGGGATTCCATTTCCTCTTCCTGTCCAAGCAGGTCTTATTTGACTTGCACAACAGGATCAGTAAGTCCAGTAAGAAAGACTGAGTGGCCGGGTGGTGGCGGTGTACGCCTTTAATCCCAGCACTCGGGAGGCAGAGGCAGGCAGATCTCTGTGAGTTCGAGGCCAGCCTGGTCTACAAGAGCTAGTTCCAGCGCAGGCTCCAAAGCTACAGAGAAACCCTGTCTCGAAAAACCAAAAAAACAAAGAAAGAAAAAAGACTGAGTGGACATTTCTGCTGGGTTAGAGTCCCACACTTTTTCTCATCACTGAAGTCTTTGTCTGTTCAAATAGTCGAATTTGCTAGTCCCAAATATGTCACTACAATTCCTTGAGCATGTCTGCTCTTCAATCTCAAATGTCAACATCTTGAGTGGCAAAAAAAAAAAAAAGTACATGCTTTCTGTACCTCTGGATGTTTCTGTTTCCTGACAGGTTCTTTACAGAACCCCTACACAGCATCCAGGTTCCACGCTTTTTCTTTATCTATCTATGAACAGTTTGCTCAAATAAAGACCTTGCCAGTGACACTTGCAAGTAGAGGCCACCCTAGTGCTCCCACTGTGCCTGAGATCTCTCTCTGTTATCTGGGGAACTGTCACACCTTCTTACTAATGAGCAGTTTTCCTCTGTTACTGCCTGAAAGGCAATCTGGCCCATATACTATTATCTTCTATACTTGAATATTGTATCTCAATACATATATATTCTTAAATGTAAGATGGCGTCTAACTCTGTTGCCTTGGGTGGTCTCCAACTTCTGAACTCAAGGAATCCTCCTGCTTCAGCTTGTTGAATGGCTACAGGTGTATGTCATTATGTGTGGATTCCTTGATACTGAAGAATGGCCTACAATACTCTCAGACTTCATGAGCATTCTGCATTTCAACTCACGTTTGAACATCATGTATTTATGGATGCTATCATTTCAGAAAAACAGAAGTGATTCTGCTTAATGTTGGCACTTTCTAAAAAGATACCAAGAAATATTCTAATTTGGGATTTTTGAGTGGTTTGACATGTATTTATTCCATCTACATGATTGTATAGTTGGGCATAGGAATCATCAAAGTCATTTTTTTTTTTTTAGGGATTCAGGGATCTTCTTTCTTTTTGGTGCATCTTCTGCATCCATTACAGCACAAACAGTTCTTGCTCTAAAGAAGAGAGCTTGGAGCCCCCACATTGTATGGAAAAAGGCTGGTGGGAACTGAGACAAATCATTTGCTATTTTGTTACTCATGGTGTCTGTAAAACAACTCTATCGATTATTAAAGAGTTGTCCATGCTATACAATAAAGAAACATCTGAAGGCATCACCATCCCTGACTTCAAACTCTACTAGAGAGCTGTAGTAATAAAAACAGTTTGGTATTGGTGTACAAAACAGACAGGTGGATCAATGGAATTGAATTAAAGACCCCAACATTAATCCACACACCTATGAACATCTGATTTTTAACAAGAAGCCAACATTATATGATGGAAAAAAGAAAATCTCTTCAACAAATGCTGCTGGCATAGTTTGATGCCAACATATAAAAGAATGAAAATAGATCCATATCTATCGCCCTGCACAAAACTTAAGTCCACGGGATCAAAGACCCCAACATAAATATAGTTACAATGAACCCGATAGAAGAGAAAATGGGAAGTAGACTTGAATTCATTGGTACAGGAGACTACTGCCTGAATATAACACAGTAGCACAGACACTGAGAGCAACTATCAATAAATGGGAGCTCCTGAAACTGAGAAGCTTCTGTAAGTCAAAGGATACGGTCAGTAAGATAAAACAGCAGCCTACAGAATGGGAAAAGATCTTCACCACCCCCACATTTGACAGAGGGATGACTGATCTCTAAAATATATAAAGAACTCAAGTAGCTAAACATCAAAATACCAAATAATGCAATTTAAAAAATGGATTACAGATGGGGTACAGGTCTAAACAGAGAATTTTCAACAGAAGAATCTCAAATGGCCAAAAGACACTTAAAGAATTGCACAACATCCTTAGTCATCAGGGAAATGCAAATCAAAAAGACTCTCAGATACCATCTTACACTTGTCAGAATGACTAAGGTCAAAAATACTGAAGGCAGCTTTTGTTGGAGAGAATATGGAGTAAGGGGAACACTCCTCCACTGCTGGTGGGTGTGTAAACTTGTATAGTCACTTTGGAACTCAGTATAGTGCTCTCTTAGAAAAGTGGGACTCAATCTACCTCAAGACCCAGCTATACCAATTTTAGGCATATACCCAAAAGTTGCACAATCATACCACAAGGACACCTACTATGCTCCTAGCAGCATTATTCATAATAGGCAGAACCTTGAAACAACCTAGATGCCCCTCAACCGAAGAATGGGTTAGGAAGATGTGGTACATTTTCATAGTGGAGTACCACTCAGCTGTAAAAAGCGATTACTTCATGAAATTTACAGGCAAATGGATGGAACTAGAAACAAAGCATTCTGAGTAAGGTAACCCAGACCCAGAAAGACAAACATGGTATGTACTCACTCATAGATGGTTATTAGCAGTAAAGTATAGGAAGACCAAATTGCAATCCACAGCCCCAGCTAGACTAGATAACAAGATGGGCCCATAGAGGGATGCATGGATTTCCCTGGGAAGGGGAAGCAGAAAAGATCTCCTGGATAAACTGGGGGGGGGGAGAGTTGGAGTTATGCAGGGATGGGAGCTAGAAAGAGTGGGTTGGGTGGGCTGGATGGGAACTAGAGGGAGTGGGTTTGGTGAGTGGTGAGTTGAGTGTTGTATTGGAGACAGAATGGAGGGGAAGCATAATAAAAGAGATGGTTTGATGAGGAGCAGGCATTGTGGGGTTAGGGAGAAACCTAGTGCCAGGGAAAGTCCCAGGAATCCACAAGGATAGCCTCAACCAAACTCCTAGCAATGGTGGAGAGGGTGCCTGAACTGGCTCTCTACTGTAAGTAGATTGGTGACTTCCTTAATTGCCATCAGAGATGCTTTATCCATTAACTGATGGAAACAGAGGCAGAGACCACAGAAAGGCATTGTGCTGAGCTCCAAGAGTCTTGCTGAAAAAAGAGAGGAGGAATTGTACCAGCTGGGACAAGTCATGATGGGGGAACTCACAGAGACAGCTCAACTGGCCTCAGCTCACAAACTCACAGAAGCCCATGAATGCAGTCAAGGAGCCTGTACGGGACCAACCCAGGTCCTCTGCATGTGTGTGACAATTGTGTAGCTTGGTCTCTTAGTAAAGCTCTTAACAGTGAGAGCAGGACCTTTCCCTGGTGCTTAGCTGGCTTTGAGTAACCTATTCCCTATGCTGGATTACCTGGCCCCCCTTGGCATAAGGGGAGGAACTTGGTCCTACCTCAATTTGATGTGCCATGCTTTGTGCAAGCCCATGGGAGGCCTGTCCCTTACTGAATGGAGATGGCAGAGGAGAAGATGAAGAGGGGTAGGTTGGAAAGGGGGAGGGATGGGAAGAGAGGAGGAAGGGGAAAGTGGTTGCTTGTAAAATTAATAAAAAATGTTAGTTAAATTAAAAATAAGTAAAGAAAAATAAAGAGCTGCCCCTTGTCAACCACTGGAGATTGGTTTCAGGACAATCTCCTCTCACAAGGATAACATAATCATCAGACATTCACGTTCTTTATGAAAAACATTGTATTCATATATAATCTATATCAATTCAATGCAAAAGCTATGCATATTGTTTTATATTACTTAGAAAATAGTGTTAAGAAGTCCGGACACATACTTTTTTTTTTTTGAAGCAGGATCTCATTAGCCCAGGATGAACTTGAATTTGCTATGTAGTATAGGTTAAATTTGAACTCTGGATCCTCCTGTCTTTGCCTCCTAAGTACTAGAATTGTAGGTGTGTGCTACTATGTATCACACCATACAGAAGCATGCTGTGGAAAAATCCTTCTGTACACTGTGTGAATATGTGTCTCTATGATTGGTTTAAAAAACAAGCTGACTGGCCAAGAGCTGAACGGGATAAAGTTAAGCAGGAAAGCCAAACTGAGAATGATGGGATGAGAAAGGAGAGAGTCAGAAGAGTCACCAGTCAGATGGAGAATGAGTCAGACACGCAAAATGGGATGGAGAGAAAAGTCATGAGCCTCGGGGGAGCACATAGATTAATAGAAATGGGTTAAGTTGGAAGAGATAGTTAGTAATAAGCCTGAGCTATTGGCCGAGCATTTACAATTGATATAAACCCCACTGTGTTTATTTGAAAGTGGCTGTCAGGTTGGGAAAGCTCTGCCTACAGAAGCAATCTGTGAATACCTTTTATTTGTGATGAGCAGAATCGGTCAATGTCGAACCCAAGGTTGCAGATCTGTATAAAAGCTTGGGTCCTCATTGGCTTTTGCTTTATATCAAAACCTTTCTCCTCAAACTCTGTCTGGTGTGGCTTAGCAAGATCTCTCTTGTCCTATGGGTCTGTTCTAATTCCCATCTCTTACTCTTCTTCTGGTGAAAATGTACAGGCTTTCAAGAAGGCAAATCTGGACTTTCTAGCTGATCTTCCATTGTGAGGAGATGAGATGTTTTCCAGATTGCTAATGCCTTGACCCTGGCACCCGGCCTGCCATCTATTTTTAAGAGTTGCTATACCATATACAAATTTATATTATCTATAACTTACCTATCTTCTATCTATCACTTACCTATCTATCACCTATCTAAGAGCTAAGTTATACCACATGCACAAATATATCCATATCTATCATCTACCTTTGTCTGCCTACCTTATCTATCAATAATCTACCTATCATCTACCTATATATCTAAGATTATCTATTAGCTATTATCTCTCTCTAAATGAGGACAATACAAATATGGAACATAGTAACACCTGGTAAATCATAGGTGAAGAATGCTTTAATTTTATTTTGCAATTTTTTTTTTGTTTTTCTATAAGGCTGACGCTTTTCTTTCCAGGTTACAAAGCCTTTAAAATGGAATAATATGTAGTGTCTGCAACAGATGTAGTTTTAAGGTCAAAGTTAATTGATGGAATGTAGCTTACTAGTACAGTTAAAAATGAAGATGGATTAAATTACAGAATAAAAGGTAATAATATTGTTCTTGTTAAGGGGCTAATTTGGTACAAAAGTAGTGAGACAATTTTGAACTTTCTTGGAAACAATTGCTATTTCCCTGCATTTGCTGCTCCCCATGCCTTGATCATAAGCCACTTATCCACTGGTTCCCAAGTTAAAATCCTTTTTGATCTGTTTCCTTCTTTGCTGTAAAAACTCAATGAGAGCATTGTTGCTTAGATCAACACGCTCCTCGCACACACGTATCCTAGGTCCTCCATCACTGGGTTCTACCAAAAGATCCCGTCCCTAGTGTAACAAAGAAGCTCTTTGTAAGACTCACTGTGGGGAATAGAGCAGAGTGTGTTTTGTTTGATGGAATAACATAGTTTTATAAAGCTTATGTAGATGTTCCTAATTTCTAATACCAAATGGAATGGGCCAAAGGTTGTCCCACAGTCTTACATGTGCAGTCATTTGCACAATGACAGGAACAACGTGCATCCTAAGTGGAACCATGATGGGAAGTTTGGCAAGTGTCACCTTGGATAGGATCAGGAAGTAGATTGGGGACTGAAAGTGAAAGCAAATTGGGTTTGGTTGAAAGATTCCATTCTCCAAGAGATTATGCTGGATAGCAGAGACCACCTCGTACTGTTGAGTACCTGCGTTCATAGTCAGCAAAGAATCCTAATCCCCATTAACATCCAGAGTGACATTCATATGTCCTGTCCCCAAGACCAAAACCAACCCAGCCTAGGGAAGGCTTCTCAGAAATCCAAAAACCAAATAAGTCCAAATTAAGAAAACAATCACAGAGGAACAAAATCTTATCACAGCAGAGATGGCGAGAATGCCAGCAAGAGCAAGACAAAACTTTGTAAAGACTTGACATGAAGCAATCTATGTACATAACACTACTGTGTATGCACCGTTGAAGACTATTCCATGCCGAATAACCAGAACTCCGTCCTCATCCTGAGGACGAGAAGAGGAGGAGAAGTTTTTGGAAAGGTGGGACGAGGTAGAGGAAGTCGAGTTAGCAAGGCCTAAGCTGCTCTTGGCTTCCCCCGTAATAACAAGGTTCCTCTAGGCATCCAGCCTTCCCAAGCTCTGGCCATTGCAAATGACTATGATCGTAGCTGCTGAAAGGGGAGCTTCATCATGCAGGCTGCATTTACCTGTGTCAGTAGGAGCTGGGGTGGGGGTGGGGTGGGGGTTGTTATTCAATAACAACAAAACTAACCCACAATTATACTATCCACCCACCCCTTTCCGGTTCCAAGAACTAACCTGTTGAGCACAAAGAAGCTTTGCTAGGCCAGCTCCATTCCAGAGAGCTGTGGCGAGACCCACCCTGTGAGTTTGCAAGAAGCATAGGGAAAGCTGTACCTGAACTCACCGAGAGTGACCAGGGAAGAGGAGAGTGGCAGTGGTCCCTTTCCTCGAAGGGAGTCACACTTCCTCTTAGCGAGGCACACAGACCATGTCTGGAGTGTATCTGAAGTGGCCTTTTCCACTTACCATGGTCCCCAGTGGAAACAATGCCTCCCAGGTAGCCACAAGCTGCCAGTCATAATTCCAGCTCAGAAGCAGCCCCAGGCTCAGTCCTCCCTGCAGTGTTGAATCAGTAACGAACCGTCAGCTTCAGCAAACAAAGTCTGGCAAGAAACACTTTTAAACAAATGCTGTTGGTTTCACCGGAGCCCTTGAAACAAACTATGAGGGACAGGGTGAAACTTGGCAGGATTTGTCTATGCTCAGGAGGCAAAGGCCAAATCCTGCAGCAGCCAAATGTGCAAATGCCCAGAAAAATGAAAATAAGAAGCATCACCTTTTACCCTTCAGATATAAATGCTTCTGATATAACACTGCTGATATCAATGCTGAGATTCAATCATCAAAGAAAGACACTATCCTTTGTGCTTCAGGATCGAGTAGCCCAAAACCAAATCAGAAAAACAGCTGAAAGCCACACTGGATGTGGGAGATGCTCAGGAAAAGGTCTGGCAGTATATACAGTCAGGAAAAATGAATTATGTGTCATGCTCCTGCCAGTCAAGGGCTCTACCACTGAGCTACATCTCCACCACTGAGCTCCATCTCCAACTTGGTCTGTTTTGAGGAATTTCCCACACCCTCCATCCAGCACTCCTGATGTCTCCTGATCAAGCTCTAACCACAGGTGAAGCTTAGAGGTGGTGCCTTTTAGCCAGGCTCCTCATCGCCTCTGACAATGATAATGGAGAGGGATGTGCTGTGGATGGAGGAAAGGAGAATGGCTTTAGGTAGGTGACCATCACCAGGAGATACTGGCCGTGGTTCCAAAGACGGCATCTCTCGTTGTCATGGAAACCTTCATCTAGTAAACTGCTGGCTGGGGGCGGGTAGGGGGTGTCACATATTGATAACCTCCTTGCTTCCTTGGAATAAGTCTCTGGGAAGCTCCTGTGTTGCTGACTGGGCTGGGCATCATCAGAGAATCTGCAGGGTTGATTTGACAGGACGATGAAATCTCCCTTCTAGTGTGGTAGGACACTGGTTCAGCAGGGTGTCTTGCAGGTGTCCCAACAGGGACTCAAGCAGATGAGCCTGGGCCACTCTGCATCCTAGCTTCACACCTATATCCCAGTTTAATTGATTTCTCCAGCAATCACTGGCTAAGTGAATACATTGCACAGATCCAACCTGTATGCCCGCATCAGCCATGTCATCTTGTGGGAACAGCTTAAGCCTTTGGGGTCTTAGGGGATATTGCCTGACTCTGACAATAGTTGTTATGGCAACTAACTGGATTAAATGGCTATTATGTGTTCTTTGGTACTTCATTTCTCATTTTTATTACATTGCTATAATGTGAGCAGAATTGTAGTGGGTACAGATGTCTTATTTGTAAAAATTAGATCAACCTAGAACAGAGATTTAAAAAGAAAGAAGCAAGAGGATTGTTAAACTGCCTCCTGCCAAAAGAAATGATCAGATAAATCATCGCCTCTCTCATTCTGTGATGGAAGTAGCCAGAAGGAGGAAGGCTTATTTGGGCTCACAGTTTGAGAGTGCACTCCCTGCCCTCTGATTGAAATCAGAGAATACCCACTCTTAAGCAACTGCCAGACCATCGCTCCACCCCTTATATCATGAGATAAACACACATACACACACACACACACACACACACACACACTACCACCACCACAACAACAACAATAACAGAGATGTAACACCACTACCTCATTTTTATTGAGACACGGTCGGCTAGCCAGCACCCTGCTAGACAGCTGAGGATAACTTTGAACCTCTCATCCTCCCGTTTCTGCCTCCCAAGTGTTAAGATTTGAGATGTGTGGCACTATGTCTAGCTTGTGGTTTAGAAAGCAGGCCTTGGGGAGCATTTACTTAGGTGATAAGTTGTAGAACAACACACAGGGCTTTATATTTCGGCTGCTTTTATTTACCTACCGTTGTTATCAGACATCTGTTGGAGACATTCTCTGTGTAAGGTATTTATTTAGGTGCCAAAAAAGTTCCAACAAAATGAGAAACTCAGATTATGAGACACACTGATATTTTATGTTCTATTGAAATGAAAAAGAAAAAAAAAACTCATGCTGCCAATGAAAGTATAACACAATGTTCTTTTGTACCTTGGAATTTTTATTACTGTTTGTTGGGAGAGTGCTTTCCCAAATGTATTTAGATTACATTTCCCCATCTATCACTCTGTGTACAAGAAAGACTTGAAATTATTCGGTGAAGATATTTACATACACATTAGAACTGTTCTGAATGGCAATATTCTCTATCTAGTGCTTTTCAAAGTTTGACATTTCAGAATCAATAGAAGTAAAATACTGGGGTAGTGGGAAAGAGATGGATTACCAGTTTAGAAAGTGGCCTATTCTTCCAGAGGATAGGGGTTCAGTTCCCAGAATGGAAGGAAGAAGAAGCAGAAGAGGAGGTGGAAGAGGAGGAGAAAAAGGAAGAAAAAGAGAAGGAGGAGATGGTGGTGGTGGTGGAGGAGGTTATGGTGGTGGTGGTGGTGGAAGAGGAGGAGGAGGAGGAGGAGGAAGGAGGAAGAGGAAATAGCAGAGCTTCAGCTTGCACCATCTTAACAATTCTAGGATGCTGGCATTTTGGAAGCATTCAAGAACCCCAGTGTGAGAAACAGTGACTAGTGAACATTGGAGCACTTCTAAGTCAGTGACCTGCTTTTGTTTCTGCATCTTCTTGCATTTGGTGAGTTTTCTTGGATGAGCAAAACAAGGCTGGTCACCACTGTGGCCTGGTTGAAATTATTCTTATTTTCTGGGAAGTTAAAGCGCAAAACATGCTTGTCTTAGCATCACAGAGGCATGGTAAAGTCTTTTGAGAGAGAAGATGGCTGGGAATCTGATCACATTTAGAAAGAAGACATTAGAAACATGGTGGTGATTTGCACAGCAAGGGAATCCCATTTCTGTGCCTCACAGCGCAGGAGATGCTCAGGGTTGAAGACTCACCACAGGGCTGGGGAGAGAGCTACCTGCTTCCCCAGTAAAGTGTGGAGTATGAGGAGTGACTGGAGTCTGATCCATAGCACTCAAACTAAAGACAAAACAAAACATCAACAGAAAACCTCCTAAATCCAAGCGTCAGGGAAATAGATGGCAGGCATATCCTGTGGACTGACTGGCTAGCCAGTCTAGCAGAATTAGTGAGCTATGGAGAGGCCCTAGCTCAAAAAATGAGGCAGAGGGTTGAAGAGATGGCTCAGTGGTTAAGACTACTTGCTGCTCTACAGAGAACCTGAGATTAGTTCCCAGCACCCACATGGTGGCTCATAACTCCCAGCAATCCCAGTTCCCCTACATGTAACAGGCAAGTGCACACATGCCGACAAAACCCTCACACACATAAAATAAAAATAAGTAAACCTTGAAATAAAAATAAGGTGTAAAGTAACTGAGAAAGATACCCAGTGTTGACTTTCTGCCCTATGCATGCATACTCCCATTTACACACAGATTTCAAATTCAAGGCACAAAAGATATTCATCTTGTGTCCTAAATAAAGAACACCAGCAACAAATCCATGGGCGTGCCCATGCACAATGCCACTCTCATTAAGTAAAAAATTGGTTATATGATTAGTGACGAAGAGAGTTGAATGTGCTGGTTAGGATTCTCTGTGTATCCCCGACTGTCCTGGAACTCTCTGTAGACCAGACTGGCCTTGAACTCACAGACGTGTGCTCGCTTCTGCCTCCCAAGTGCTGATGTTAAAGGTGTGTGCCACCATCACCCCACATTGGGTAGGTTTTTGACAACTCCTCAAAACAATCCATAAAATTAAGAAGATTGTTTTCTCTCTTCTTACTCCTTCCTAGAAAATCCTTGTTCTGGGGAGATGCTGCCCCTTAGTAAGGAATGCTGCACACAGACCTGGAAATCTGAGCAGGCAGCCCTTCCCCCACCTATCACACATTGCATCATTCCCTTTCGTCCAATCACATTTCTGCATAATCTTCCATTCCGTATTGTCCTGTTAGCATAAGTGGCTTTCCCTACGTCTTTGGGGCTTCATTTCTGAAGGTCCCCATAACACACCAAACTTTGATGAAATGCATTTTAAAAAATACGTCTCCAAGTTAACAAATGTTATATCTTTGTCACCTAAGTGACAGCAGTGATTCTGCTGGGTGAGGATGTACCATTCCCTTTCCGCCTCCTCCAAGTGGAGGAGAGAAAACATTGTTCCAATGTCTAAACTAGGTTTCTTACTGGCAACAATCTTCCCTTGAAGTCCAGACTACAAGGTTGCTCCTGGGGCAGAAGAAACAAATTTCTATTTCTCACCTTCCTTTACATGGCCTTGTGAAGAAAGAAGAATCCGGTTTACTTCCTCTCAGATGCAGCGGGCCACCTCCCTAGCTCAACAGCTCCTCTCTCAGCTGTGGACTCGTCTTCACCTAGCACTCCTGCAGAGTGAAATATCCCGGGTCATGGCGGGGAGTCTTTCTATAGTTAATTAAACCAGCTGGCCCTCCAGGCTTTAACTCCTCCGGCTACACAAACCAAACAACTTCATTCAAGTCAAATGCAAGTGGGAAAAGCAGTCTTGGCAGTGTTTTAATCAGATGCCTCAGCAAATTCGGACTCCAGACAGAATTCTTTTCTTGTCACTTTGGTGCGTCAATGCTTTTTGCCACGCACCTTGCTTGGTGCTCCTCCGCTCTGTGAAGCTGGGGGGGGGGGGCTTTTCTCTGAAGGGTTTCTTTACAGTGAGGACTTCTTGGAAATGCTGTTTTACCTCGAGTGGCCTGTGAAGTGCACTCACCTAGCTGAAGTATGGACACTCATTGACTACTAATACTTGTTCTTCAGGTTCTGCTGGTCTGTGAGAAACACACACCTAGAAGCCAGGCACAGCATGGGCCAAGACCTCAGAGTTTCTCCCGTATTCTTTTAAATATGTTTCTCTTTGCTCTGCATGTTACCTATGTACAAGTCGTAACATCTTCTAAATAAAGCAAATTGTTCTTGTGAACTAGTGAATATAAAAATCTGTGGAACAAAATAGTTCAAACTGTTTGGAACCATAATTATCTTGCAAAGCAGGACCTCTGAGTATTTTATCCCCTCCTGCACCCTCCACCCCCAGTTTTCAGAGTAGAAGGAAATACAAAGAGTCACTGAAATCAGCTCACTTATTCAGCTAATACGTTTTGAGTTCTATGCTGTGTTAGGCACAGAGATAGGGTGAAACAGCATTCAAATTGAAAGCAACAAGATTTGTCTTTATATATGAGCCATGTTTCATGTTACTTAGTTCCCTTATGTATAGATTGGGAAAAGTTAGGGCTCTGTCCATCCATCAATGCAGAGAACAATGTGCATGGAATGCATTCATCATCGCTGTGTCCATTGCATCTCTCCCCTCCCCCACAGTGCCCTCATCAGCACCGTCATCATTTCTACTGTCTCAGGTCGGTTTTCTAGAAACCCATGAAAAAAGGCTTTCCTGAAGGGAGTTTATGTCTGTAAAGGAGTGGGATAGAGAAAATTGGACAAGGAGGAAAGACAGCCCCTGATGAGACTTTGTGTTGGTGACTTAGCTTGTTTCTGTGACAAATTTCCCGACAGAAGCATCTTTAGAGGGAAGGGTTTAAGAGATGCTTTCCATCATGGTGGAGGAGACCTGGTGGCAGGAACATGAGGTCCCATTGTATTCATAGTTTGATGGGGAGGGAGAGAGGGATGGAGGGAGGGAGACGGAGGGAGAGAGAGAGAGATGCTGGAGCTATAGACCACATTTAGAGAGTTTCTTGCCACCTCAGATAATTCAGGCTAGAAGCTTCCTCACTGAATTACCAGGGACTAGCCTCCTAGGTGGTTCTAGAGATCATCAAGCTGTCAATCAAATTTGACCACCACAGAGTTTAACAGAGGCCATAAGCAACTAGGGGACTGAGACGTCCCTTCTAGTTTGTCCAAAGTGAAGACAAGCCCCCCTAGTACTGGAAAAGTGAGCACCTTGGTTCTGAAAGGGAGGTATGGAGGGAAATATCATTAATTCATTCTGGATCTCAGCATGCCTTGAGGTAGTTCTGTCCTTAAGGGCACACAGTCATTTTATTTCCTTTCCATATCACAAGAAGAAAGAAAAGACACAGTTGCTGTGATCCGAAGCACACATTATTGCTGGACCTTGAAGGGCCCCAAGAGGGCTTGCGTCTACCATCTGCTGCAAAGGTCCAGGAGCACACACTGTACACTGATTCCTTCAAACTCCCTCCTTTCCACACTAACTGCTCTGTAGCTTCCATTCCACTTTTTAAATGATAGACACCCAGGGTAGGGGAGGGCTCTGCAGGTCAATTGGTTAAAGTACCACCCTGTGATTAAGCGCTCTGTAGCAACTCTGTCAAACATTGTGCAGCCCCAACTTGGTGGCCCAATCCCTGTAAAGACGCACTCTCTGCGTTTTCAACCTGCTGGGGCTGAACCTACTACCCTGGGTTGTCTATTACTTTTGTTCTTATTGAGACAACACAGATAAGAATCGATCTATCTTCCATGAACACATACATGTTTTTGAACAGTCCTTTGTTTTGAAATGTGCTCAGTTCCCATTTGTAATGATTTGTAATGTTTTCCAAACCAGGCCTTGCTCCTTGGCCTACCTTCTTGAACTGTGACAATCACCTCATGGGTTTTCTATCCCATGTAGGAAGGATTTGACAAATGTCTTTCATGCTGTTAGGTCGCTCTCTCTAGGTGGTGTCATGTTAAAAACACAAGTATGTACCCTCCATGTGTGAATGGTATGATGTGGTTGAGAAATAAGGCATTAAGCCTTCCATTTAATGCAGTGAACTTTTTTTTTTGAATGCTAGTGACAGATTCTGCGTAGACTTAAGTACAATTCAGTTTTGTCTTTGCTTGAAAATTTGAAAATATTGAGATCTTGGTGGAGACTTGTTGAAGGATTTTTCTTTTGAAGTGCTATTAAAATGACCCCCCCCTCTCTCTCTCTCACACACACACACACACACACACACACACTTAATAAAAACATTGGCCAGAACAACACAAACTTTTAGGAAAACAGTTTTAAAGTGGAGAGAAATTAATTTCTATTTCCATCCCCCATGGTCAAGCTCGCCAGACTCACGAGCACCCGGGGATGGGAATTAGGAGGACTGGATGAAGCAGATGGAGCATCCCGCTCACCAAGTGAAGAAGAGATGAGCTGTTTTAGAAGTTGCACCCCGGGTTTTCACCACACAGTATTTATTTAGAAAGTGTGAGTGTCTCCTCCCAGCTGTGAAAATCTATCATAAAGAACACCAGCTGTTTCTCATTATCAGCCAGTGACCTAGGCAAGACGCGGTTCCATAGGATCCAGAATTGTGTTTCCACTCAACTTTTAAGCAGATTAAAGCAACTAATCTCATTTGCAGATTCAGATCCCCAGTTGAAATGACTTCACCGAACTGGACTGGAGAGGAGGATGAGCAGCTCAACATCCCCGCACTGTTTGTCTCTGTATTGAGTTCAGATGTTGGATTTCCTGAGTGTCCTCAAGGGTCGACAACCCCAGCTCTGACAAGATTTTAAGAGGCACCATGGTAATTAGAAATCATTTGATTGTGTCCACATTGGTCTTTTCATTTTTCTCCTTTTAAAGCTCATGCTACTCACCTCCCTACAACTCTTTCTATTTCCTTGGTGATTGCCATTCATCCAGATACACAGATTGAAAGACGCTTAGGAAAGAAAATGAGATTAATTAAACACATTCTGTTTGTCCATCCAGATGCTTCAGGGCATAATTTAGAGGAAGAACCATCATGCTACTAGGAATTTCCCATCAGGGAATTCACCGATAACCATGCAAAGACCACAGGGGGATGCTTGTTTTTCTTTGTTGTTGTTTTGTTTGTTTGCTTTGCTTTGCTTGGCCAGTGCTCTACACTGAGCTTCATCCCCAGCCCCTGGGTTTTGAGACAAGACACCATGGTGTACCTCAGAACTAGTTACTAGCCCAGACTGGTCTTGAACTTGCTGTTTTTCCACGGCTACCTCTTTAGGGGTATGTATGTGTCATCACTTTCCTTGAGAAAAGCACCCCCCCCCCCAGCAAATAGCTCATATGTGCTTAACATTTGACTCAAGTCTGCAAACAGGGAAGTTACAGGAGGAAGCTGCAGAACAAACATATTTATAAGCATTGAGGAACTTAGAGCACTGCTTTCAGGTGTTGGTAAAGCCTCCTTTTGATCTGTAAAGTGGAACCTGGTCTGGCTTTTAGCGAGGAGCTACTCAGCAGAAAGTAAAAGTGCCTGAAGCGGAAGGACCATGGCCTCAGGCTGGGGTCTGCTAGTACTAACAGGTCTTCTGCTTTGAAGGTCTAAGGAGACTATCTTAGCTCGCACCGGGGCAGCTTGGTTAATTATTTACCTTTTTCATCAGTCCTCTCAGATTCTTTTCTTATCAAATGGCTCTGTCTAAACCCCAAACAAACAACCTCCCTGGGGCAGTTAGGACTTCACTAAACTGGGTTTCTGTGACTGTGACTGAGTCTATTCTCTCCAGTCTTCCAGGGCTCTCTTGTGCTCAGTAACCTGGAGTACATCAAGGCTCACTGCTGCTGTGTTTGTGGTTTATTGGGCCATGCTTCTTTTGATTCTCCCCTCCCCCCTGTCGTTTTTAGATCCCCTACTTATTTTAAGAACTATTTTAACTCTCCATTCCATAGAACCTTTCAGATTTCACCTGATAACAAAACCTCTTTGTTCTGGAAACCCCAAGGTTTTCTGCTGTTTGAGGGTTTGGCTCACAGACTCTGGAGTAGACTAAAGGCACTTATCTAGACTTTGAATGACTGGACAATTAAAAAACAACTAGACAACCAAGTTGGTATTTTGAGTTTTGCTCTTCTTTCCTCCCAGACTCCCACCGAAGCAGACTGCTCTGGCCAAACGGGGCAGAAGAAAAGTGGGCAGGTGGAGTGAAGTCAGTCAAGCAGGGGCTCCATTTCTGCACAAACTTTCAGTTGGAGTTCCAAGGGGTAGTAGGAAACAGCTATTTTCACCTCACATACACAACCCTCAACCTCTTATCTTTAATGGTCCTGGGCAGTTTTGTCTTTTATTAGGCTATTTCAAATCATTCCGGGAAACAAAGGAGATTCTGGAAATGAAGTTGAAAATGAGAAGGGAAATATGGATGGGACCCAGAGGAATCCCACAATTTGTCAGCTATCATATATTGAGCCAACACTTTCTTTCTTCATATGTGAGCCAATCCCTCTATAAAGGAGCCAACTGAGAACTTAAGAATTGCCCAGAAGGGTCACCCAGATAATACCTATCTTTGAGGAGTGGAGGAAGTCCTGAGTGAATGGATGATGTTGCCACACACATGACCATGTGAAGGACTCCAATGCTCAGCCACACAGGAGTGGACAAGTCTTTCCCAGGTGAGGCTCAGTGAGATGGCAGATTCTGGGGGTCTGACTGTGAATTCTAACAGAGTGTGTAAAAAATAAACTCCATAGCTTTCTCCTGCAACCAAATATTTACCTCCTGAAGACTGCTCAAGACTGCTCCCACCCAGATTGTGATGGCTCCTTGATTCAGCTGTACTCCATAAACCCTGCCTCCTTGATCCAGCTGTGTGCAGTAATTCCACACCCCTGTCAAATTGTACATAATAAACACTTTGAGTTTCTGGGGTGCTGTGGCTTCTTATCTGAGACTCCAGGCAATCTGATCCTAACTTTTCTGTGTCCATGTTTCTGTTCATCCATGTACTCATCTTTTCTTCATTTCCCTCCCTGCCCCATCAGGTAAAGTCCTTGGGACTGTGTAAGGACTCAGCACCCACCCTCAAAGAATCATAGGTTAGACTGGAACATGGTTTTCTTGAGACCCTAGACCCTACTCTCTCTTCTCACTCTGTGACAACATTAGTGGTTTTAAAAGTCTATTCCCTGAATCTGGCAAACTGTCTCTCACCTGTAATCTTAGCTCTCTGGGGGCTGAGGTAAGAGGATTGTGAGTTGAAAGACAGGTTGCATTATACAGTGACATCCTGTTCCAAAACATGAAAGCAAACAAATAAGGAAACATATTCCTTTTCCTTCTAACTAGGGACAATTGAGTCAGATTAAAGTTAGCAAGACCTCAGCTCTTTCATTTCTACATTAATAACAGTACCTTGCTAACCCCATGGCAGATTCAACCATTCCCTCCAAAGGAAGAGCTAACCATTGGGTTCAGCACATACCAATGGCTCAGTACCTGTTTTAATTATCACCTTTGTTATCTGGTTATAAATATTCTCAACCCTGTCATGACAAAAAGAGACTCTGATAAAATTGAAACTTAGAGATATTTGTTCTCTTCATATTAATACCTTGCAAAGCAACTTCTTCGAATGTGTCCACTTAGGGCATCTTAGTTTCCATCAATTCTGCCATTTTGTATGTAGTTTCTTCTTTGCTTACAATCCAGACAGGTAGTGAGATTTCAAAGCCAGTGGCCATGGTCTGAACTCTACATAGAAACTCAATGTATGATAATGAATATATACTACACATATGTTATATGTGCCTATCATATATAACTATACTGCATTCTTATATTTTAGGATGGTTCTTTCCTTAAGAGACTCACCCAGTGTATCTAAATTGCTAAAGCATTAGCCCACCCAGACCAACTCTAGTGAAATTATCAAACAATTGCATTTACCTACTTGATCTCCCTCCATTTTGGCTGTTTATAGATGAAGTGACTCTCATATTTTTGCCTTAGAAGTAAAAAAAAAATTAGATTTGTGACAAATAAGGGGACATGGCTGTGTCACCTTGGTACAGCCATGGTTCATTTTGGTTATTGTTTATCAAAATGCCATTTGAAGAGTTGATGACAAAGGATTATCTCATTTTTAAACATTTACTTATCTATTATCTATCTATCTATCTATCTATCTATCTATCTATCTATCTATCTATCTATCTATTTTTGTTCCTTACTCAAACTTAGGTTGATCTTTTTTGTCCAGGTGTGACGTTTTTGGCTGAAGGTTTACCCAGAAGCATATTTGCATAGGGTTACCTTTAAAACCTTTCTTCTACTGACTCAATTTGTTCCAAGCATTCTTGTGGAAAATTATGGACATCTTTTCCATTAAGAATTGTGAGAAAATATTAATCCCCTTCCGTATCTGAAGATGGGAGCCACTTCTCAACAAATCATTAAGCATTCATCTGAAGGGCTGAAGGTTAACACGGCCTTGAGACTTTACTGTTTCAATAAGCTGTTTCCTTCTCAAAATCGGACATCAGCAGAACTTGTATTCATAAGGTCTTTCTGGCTATGACCGAGCATTAAGGGCACCATTGTATCTAGTTGGAATGTGTGCTTGGTTTTTACACTTTCCTCAATGACTAATTCTGGAGAACAAGGTGTAAGTTAGCCACAGAGAATGACGACATTGCTTTATCGTTATCATTGCTGTCTGACCAGAACACAACCTGTCACATCATGCCCAAGCAATGTGAACATGGCGGTTTGGCACAGTAGCAACAGCAGGCTGATAAGTAACTGATCGGCTTAGCCATAGCATTCTTTTCTCTGGTAGGTCACTGTCCCTTTTTTGTTCCTCAAAATCTAGCAATGGTTATGCGTTCTGGAAGATGGCATTTCAAATCAATTAGATAACATAATGTCCACAGTGGCTGGGATTATCACCCTGTAATACCTTGCTTCTGTGTCCACCTAATTAAAACTATTCTAAGTGTAAGCAATTAAGCGATGAGTGCCAGAAAACCCCATAATTAAAATGCATCTTTAGCATGATTTTAAAACTGAGTGGTTTGGAAAAGAAATAGTTGTGTAATAAGTTACAATATGTATGAAATATAAAAAGATAGAAATCTTATGATTTCTCCACATGTAAAATAAGAATTTTAACATCTAATTCATATTTTTGGTCATGAGTCATACAAGGGATCTAATTCAGGTAACAAGAAATTAAATTTCATGTTTATATGGAACATTTAATCAACAGTTCTCACTACCAGTCTATTTCAATTAATGAAGAACTAAAATATAGTAGACTATAACACTTGAAGCCAAGTGTGCTTCCTCATCACCTAAGGAGTGTGTGTGTTCTTTACCAGACCAACAGCTCAGGGAGTGTGAGCCTGTAGCAAGCAAACCAGTTCCTATCGCAGAACACAGACTCAACAAATAGCTCTAGAATTAATCTATTTATGCGATAAATATAAGGATCAACAATGGAATAGATCTCTGAGTTCAAAGCCAGCTTGGTCTACAGAGTGAGTTCCAAGATAGCCAGGGCTACATAAAGAAACCCTGTCTGAAAACAAAAACAGAAAAAACGAATCCTTTTTTCCTAGTATCTATCTTATTGTTTTTCAAGGTAATTTCCAAAGTGTAGATGTTTTCCACAGTCATAAAATACAACTAATATTCAGAGATGTAAAACATATTATAGGATGTCTTCAAAAACTAATTTCCAATCATCTTACAAATAAGATGGAATGAAATAAAACATACATTTAAATATAGAATTGTTGCTTAACTACAGAAAAATACAAGACCCATCCATTTCAATGGTGTTCAGATTTTAACTGACCTATTTAGTAGAAAATGAAACAAAACCACTTCTCATATTACATAAACAGGACATTTCCCTGTAAGGAATCTAAATTACAGAAGAAAAATAATTTGACAAAAGAACATTAGATCATCCTTCCATAAATTTCATTTGAGTGTTGCTTGAAAAAAAATAAAGGATAGAAAGATTTTAAATCTTGTTGTTTGAGTTTTTCACAAATTTTGAGCAACATTTTTCCCTCCAGGGGTGTTCAGTTAACAAGTAAAGGGAAAGAGTGTGGGCTGATTTCTCTCTCAGCAACCATCACAAGACACTGGAGCCAACTTTCATATTTTTGAGAAAAAAAATATGTGCACAAAAACTAAAATTATGTAAATCTAAGTAAGCTTGTTGTTTTCAAAAATGTCCAGAAAAATATTAAATTTAGGCAAATTGTTGACTTTAACAGAGGTCATCAACCACTTGTTGCCGGAGAAGCACAAGTCCAAAGAAACACCACCGGAAGCCAAAGTCTTCCCTGCAAATTGCAATTCCATTTCTTCATAGGCACAGCTGGACTGGGGAAGATGAATGTCAACCATGCTCTTGAAACAGTCTGTGTGGGGGCTTGAATGTGTCTTACTTCTCAGGGGAGTCGCTGACTTTAAAACTCTCCTGTTAGATAATCTTAAAAGTGGTTTTTGGAAGAAAGAAAAGAAAAGCACAAGAAGGATTCTTCATGAAGTCCTTCGTCAAATGCACCTGGGTTGGAAGAAAATGTCTGCTCATTACTGCGCTTGACCCCTTTAGTGGGCTTTGCTCTAATGAAGCAGGCGGAGGTAGATGATCTGTCTTTAGAGCACACTCACAAACATATGCAACTTGACTTGGGTTGTAGTCGATACGAACATATGCGACTGCATTTAGTCTGTAGTTGAGATCATTCTATATAAATATAATTCCCGCAGACATATGGAAATACGTCTGAAAAGCCTACACATCTTTAAACAGTTCATTAGCATAAGAGCATGGAAATATAAGATGATAATGCAAAGGATGGGGATGACGAAGCACTTAGGTTCTAAGATTACATCAACTGTCTCCCAGGGGCACAGCTTCCGCTCTTTGTTTCTTCACCCAGTATCTTCCTGTGTAGCCGAGGCTGGCCATAACTATTGTGATCCTCCAACCTCAACCTCCTAAGTGGTGGGGTCACAGGTGTAGGCCATTACACTGGTTATTGTATGTCTTCTTCAATGATAAAAAATTAAGTCTTTGACAAAGAAAATAATGGAATCTAGATTCCTTGGTGGATTTTTGAAAAGGCAAGTCATCCATTCTCTTCCATTTGAAGTATTTGTTCTGAATTTGGAGATGATTCCTAATAAGCCCACAGATCTGTATTTTTATTGAGATCCCACAATTTCCTCTACATTTCCCTGCTGAGATTATTTCTATTAGGTCATGCTTTTGTAAGGATTATGGTGCTTGCAGTTTGTAAAGCCTTTGTGTACCCGGTGTTTCCCCACACTCCCTCAATTACGGCATGCTAGAGTGTGTATAGGGCTCAAACTGCACACACTGGAGGTCTGGTTATTCCCACTCCCCCGTCATTCTCAGATCCCAGCTGCAGTGGTCTCAGCTGTAATTTCAGTCCATTTCTGTGATTGTAAAACCATAGCAGAGCCCCTGCCATCCCGCCTCTTACCCCACAGGGTGCCTCCACTTCCTCTGGGGGCAGGCAAGGCCCCCATTGTGTCCAGTGGAGTTTCAGTTATTGCAATTTGCCACCTAGGTCTGGCACAACTCAAATCACAGAAGCCATGGTTTCATCAGAGCCTGCCTGGAGGGCTCAATTGCAAGAATCTGGAATGCCCACAAAATTAATAGTGACCACCACACATCAGTGAGGAGGAGACTGTTTAAGATACACAGCTTCATTCCATGTGACCTGACAGACAGACATATTTTCTTTACTTTTTATTTTTAATTACTTTTACTTATGAGTATATGTGTACCTGTATGGCTTTATGTGCACATCATGCATTTAGTAGATTGTAGAGGCCAGAAGATGATGTTGGATCACCTGGAGCTAGTTATAGGTGACTTTGAGCCATCATGTGGTTGCTGGGAACCAAACCAGAGTCATTTGTGAGTGTTCTTAAACAGCATCACCCTCACTCTGTCTTTTAGACACCAGATCTCCAAAGTCTTAATGCCATGTGATGTTTTGCAAGCTAGGGGAGAACTTTTGACTCTCACATTACGTTGTTTGAGAGAGATTCACAATGGTGGAACCTGTGCTCCTGTGTGGACAAGAGTTTTAAAGCTGAACCCAAAGACAAAGAAAAATGGCAAAGTCTAATACAAACTCTCTGGTTCAACCTGCCGTGGGCTCATGGCAGAGAAGTGGACATTTGAACAAGATGTTGAGACTCTTCAAATCTGTCTCTGTTGCTCGGTACAAGATGAAAGGGACAAAAGGTGATATTGAAGATGTTAACCCTGGGGAGGAGATGACATAGTCCGAGAACTGCTTCTTCTTGTATAAAGCCTACAGCCAGACAGATCCTTGCCATAAGGATGGTAGTGCCACCCTGGGGAGGGTCCTAACTCAGTGGCAGGGTGAGCATTAGAGAGGGTCAAGAGGGAGGAAAGGGTGAGGAAGTGAATGAAGTTAGTTACTTCTCAGTGGCTATGATCAAGGTAACTTATACAAAAAAGTGTTTAAATTGGGGCTCGTGGTTCCAGAGGGTAGAGTCCATGAGTACCCTGGCAAGCAGCATGGCAGCAGGCAGACAGGCATGGGGCTACAGTGGTAGCTGAGAGCCCACATTCTGATCCTCAAGCACAAGACAGAGAACTAACTGGGAGTGGCATGGTCTGGTCAAACCTTGGAGCCCACCCCAGCAATACACCTTTTCCAATAAGGCCGCACCTTCTAATCCTTCCCGAAGAGTTCCACCAACTGGGGACCGATCATTCAAATAGATGACCCTATGGGAGTCAATCTCATTTAAACTGCCACATAAGGCACCTCGGACCAGGTGACATCTGAATTCTGTCTCACAGGATCGGCAGATAGCAAGTGGAGAAGTGCGGGAAGCAGAGCAGGCAATGGATGAGGTGAGAGCAGCAGAGGTGAGGGAATGTGTGGCCTGCAGGAAGCTGCCGAAGAACAAGATCAAAGTACCCACCGGGCCTTGCTTCCCAAGCCATGGAACTTGAACCTACCATTGTAGGTGAGGTAAAGGCACTCAAGTCTTTTCAGTTGGGGAGTGAGAGAGTTGTATGCATTTTAGGCAGAGTAAAGAGAGCAGAACGAATAAGAGAATGCCAATTAGGCTGCTGCCAAGGATGATGTCCTATGAAGAGGAAGTGGGAGGGGCTAGTATAGGACAGACAGAGGGGCTATGGAAACAGAATAAGATGAGTAAAGACGAGTGCACTTCATCACAGAGTGGAAGGAGATGAGCTTGTGAGTTAGCCGGCTAGCATCTCTCTCCTCTTCTCCCTCCCCCTCTCCCTACTTTCTTTTCTTTCTATTCTTGCTTCTTTCTTAGAGGTGGCCAGAGTCCTGGGCAAATATGTTTCTTCCTTGCTGGCCAATAGGACCTCATGTCAGATCTCTGCTCTGAAAACAACTCACAAAGGATGGGAAGACAGAAAAGAAAGGAACCCTGTTATTACTCAGCCGTGATAAGTAAGCAAATGGGTATGGCAGCTGGCAGAGTGCGCTTTTGCCAGGACTGCTGCAGAACCCTTGAGAATCTTTGGTGCCATGGACAGCTGAGACCTTTGGCAGGACTTCATCAAAATTCCTGAAATTTGTTTCCCTAAATGCTAGCAGTGGTGTCTCTGGCCTTTACTTCTTTAGTGCTAACAATAGATTCCACAAAGTCCTAATACTCTGTGCGAAACCATTTTCTGATGAAAAAGTCTCATGTGTAGCTCAGAGTTAGGGTGCTTGCCTATGGTTTACAAGTCCTGAATTTGATTACCAGCCCAAGAGAGAAAGAAGAGAAAGGGAGGAAGAGAGAAAAGGGAGGGAAGGAGGAGGGGTAGAGGGAGGGACACACACACACACACACACACACACACACACACACACACACACACTGGGGAAGGAGGGAAGGGAGGGGAGAGGCAAGAGAGTATTCTAAAGTTTTTAAATCCAGAGTCCATCTCATACCTATAAAACTAGCACTATTTCCAAAAGAGGAACCCAGAAATCTGTACTTTGTGTGCCGTGGGTGTAATGTAACTTAGCGGTATAATTTTAGGCTAGCATTTCTGAAGATTTGGGGTCAATCTGTAACCACCACCACCACCCACCCACCCACCCCCACACATACATACACGTCAAGAATGGTTTCCATTTTACTGCTGGAATAAGATAATAATGAGATTTCTAAATTCAGTGACCAAGTAGATGTGAATTTAGAGATTTCATTTATTCAGCATTCATTACTTATTAAACATCTACTATTAGTTCAGTCATTGGAATAAGAAGCAGGGAATATAGTTACAAGGTCAATATCCCTGACCTCAAGGGGCTTGCTTTCAAGAGGAACAGATAAAAGAATACTATAAACAAAAAACTGAACAAGCAATGTTATATCAGACAGTAATGCCAGGACAAAAGTAACAGATGATCAGAGGAAAGGAAACGCCTACGGGGTAGTACAGCCTACACCAAGTAGAAGAAAAAGCTGGCCATGGAGGTCACGTTTGATCCCGAAAGGCCTACACATCTGAAGAGCTCTAGTTATACAGTGTTCTCCTGCTGTTATGAAGAGTGAAGAAGCTTGGTTGTCTCAGAAGAAAGCAAAGATCCAAGGTGGAGCGTAGTGGACATGAAGGGAAGTGTTAGCAGATGAGTAAGCCTGAGAGTGAGCTAGAAGTACCATGCAGGACCTGCTTGGCTCTGCTATAAAAGTTGAAATAAGACATAAGGACATTTAGTCAATGGCCAATATAATTAGATTCATATTTTTAAAAATATGTATCAGAAAACCAAGCTATGTTGTACATGGAAGAGTAGTGATGATAAGTAAATATTAATAACATCAATTTGATGTGCCACTAAGAGATACATTTGGCATGGAACTTCATAAAAAATTCCTCTAGGAAAGATCTAGCATTCAGGAGTCTATACACAGGGAAGACATCAAAATGTAAGAGTAGATGAGATGATGAGAGAGTTGCTGACTATGTGGGACACAACCAACAAGGGCAGCTGGAGGAAGAGGCGCCTACCATGTAAGGAGGAATGCAGAGACTACAAAACTCAAGAGTGTTTCATCATGGGAAAATAAAAGAGATTGGTTGAGAACAAGGAAAAGATTCCTGCTTTTGTAGTTCTTATTGTATTAGATATCTTCAGCAGGGCAATAAAGAAAGGAAAAGAAGGAGCAGATGCAAGGGTGGAAACAAAAGAACCCATCTGCCTCTGTTCAAAGGACAAATCGCCTCCAAAGGAAATCTCAAAGAATACGCAAGAGCTATGGAACTGAGTTGAACAAGTTTGCGGGCTATACACCAAATGTGTAGAAATTAATCATAAGCGTACACACTAGCTATGAAACTGCAAACAAAAGTATCATTTGGAATCGCACCAAAAACTAAGTACCCAGCAATCGTCTATTACAGCTAAGATTATGAGTGAAAGACACTAAAGCAGACCTAAATGAGTGGGGAGGGTATCAAGTTCATGGATGAGACAATTTGATGGGAAGATGGCTCAGTGGACAAGTGCTTCTGTTCATATTCTCAGAACTCATGTGGAACTGGGGGCAGTAGCTTCCCTCTGTGTTCTAGTTTCCTTTCCGTTGCTGTAATAAGACAATCTGACCAGAACCAACTTATGGGAAGAAATGTTTATTTCAATTTAAAGCTCAAGGTCATGATCATCATTAAGGTAAGTTGGGACGGGAACACAAGGCAGGAGCCATATTGGAATCATGTTTACTTGGTTGGCTCTTTGGCTTATTCCTAGCTAGCTTTCTTATACAACGCAGACTTGCCTGCTTAGGGATAGTGAAACACTTAATAGGAAGGGCTCTCAGGCATCAATAAGCAATCAAGACAATTCCTCATGGAGAGGCCTGTAGGCTGACTGATCTAGGCAATTCAGTGATCAAGGCTTTCTTCCCAGATGACCATAGGCTGTGTTAAGTAGACAATAAGATAACAAGGACACTTTATAATCCTGTTGCTGTTCCCAAGACTGCATAGTCCATGACTTATGCGATAAGATAATCATTTATTGGAGACAGGAAAGATACAGATTGGAATAAGAGAACAAATGCATTATATCCTGCATCTCTAATGAAGTGTCAAAACAATTCAATGGAGAAATGATTGCCTTTTGAACAGATAATCTTGGAATCAAATATGTAAAGAGTAAATGGTGAACACTGCCTGGGTGGTTGGAAAATGGACTGACTGCTTAGGGACTGTGGGTTTTCTTTGGGAATGATTAAGACTGGTGATGGTTGTACAGTGTAAATCAGATAATCGTCACTGGACAGCATATTTTACATTATGCATATTTTACCACATTAAAAATTGTAAAATAGCTGGGGGGGGTGGCACATGCCTTTAATCCCAGTACTTGGGAGGCAGAAGCCAGCAGATCTCTGTGAGTTTGAGGCTCTGGTCTATAAAGCTAGTTCAAGGACAGCTAGGGCTGTTATACAGAGAAACCCTGTTTAAAAAAACAAAACTAAACTAAAATTTGTAAAATATATAGGAACAAAGGAGGTGATTTTTGAACATAGGTTATAAAAAATTTACATTCTACCTGTATTTCATGTCATAGAAAATTAATATATACAATATAATCAAAAAATAAAACTTCTATGACTACTACCACTAAAAATGAAAAGAAAACCTTAAGCCATAAGAAAATCTTACAAAATTTAATGGACTGGTAATCTAGAATATGTAAAGGATTTTTACAGGTCAATAAGGATAAGGAAGCAAGCAAGTCTAGACCAAAAGTTTGAACTCACAGTCCATCAGCATGGAGGTGTGGAGCAAAGAACACAATGTTTACAGCACCACTGCTCAGAGAAATGTAACTGAAAAGCACCATGAATCATCTTACTCCTTGCTGCTTATTCAAAGACACGAAACATGCCATCTGTGTGAGAACCTGTATGGAATTATTTAGAGCGGCTTTGTTCAACATAGCCCTGAAACACAGGTAGTTCTCAGTTGAAGATTGGCTAAAGAAACTACGTTACATCAAGTCAATAGGATCCTACTGGCTATTAACAAGGAAAATCAAAAACCATTGATACATGAAAACATGGGTGACTTTCAAATGTATTTTGATAATAAAAAAAGAACAGACAAAAAGACATGTTCTATCAGTACAGCATTCTAGAAAAGGGAAATCCAGGGAAAGCAGTTTGAGGTTTGTTGGACAGGGAAGGGAAGTGAATATCAATGGCTATGAGGATGCTTGCAAGAGTGATGCAAACATTCTAATCCTTCTGTCATAGACGTTTATGTTTCAGGATTCCATCTAATTTTCAAATTGCGATAGTATCTCAAGTAGTCCTTTCTACATTCTGTTTACATGGCCAAAGGTGACCTTGAACTTTTTATCCTCCTGCTACCACACCTGACTAACAAGGTGCTGGAAATCAAATCCCTAGACTTCGTGACTGCTTGGCAAGTGTTCTACCAACCGAGCTGCATCCCAGCACCAAATTACATGTTTACAAACTCAACTTGAAAGTGACTAAGATCGAGGCACCCAAAGACCTTGGCAATCCTCCTGAGAGCAGCCTCTCGGGGTAAGCCTGAGAGGGCAATCATAGCACACATTCAGTGGCTCAGAAAGCAAGGTGGAGGATAGGACAAGTAGGCCACTCATGAGTCTGCCATTAACCCAGTCCAGTGTTCAAACTCAGGAACATTTATTTGGAAGAGATAGGGCAGAGGAGGGAGTTGGTGAGGATGAGTCAGAATCTCAAAAAACACTGGTGTTTGATGATTTATGATATTTAATTTTGAGAGCAAAAAAATCCTACATGTCAAATAAAAGCTAGAAAAAGGAAAGCTTGGTATACTTCTATTGTATGATGACAACCAAGATATTGGAAAGTGACTCATGGTAGGCCCCTGCTCCCAGGGATGCTTTTGTGTGGTAAGAATGACTGTGGGGATGCTTTTTTTTTAAATAATAAAAAGGGATATGGAATGAAACAATTATACAAAGTCTATGCTATGAACTTACACTTGTGTTTAGTGATAGAATGCAATATTGACATTATTTTCATTTTTCTCCTGTACTATCTAAAGACATAATAATATGTTTTCATTCTAGGATGAAGGGAAAGAAACAAATTTTGTTAGTTCTGCCTTTTTGTGTGAAGGTAAAGGAAGAGACTGGTTGCTGTTTAGGAATAATGATCTGAGTCAGTCTCCCTTTGGAAACACCTGCAGTATCTTTTGGGTGGATGCAACCATATCTTACTCTGCCTGGTGTGGAGGTGGCTACTGAGTGCCAAAATGCTGGTGCCATAAAATAATGTCACACACATGCGTCATGGTGGACAGTTTTAGTCCAGGTTCCATTCTTAAAGGCTCTGTGGTCTCTGTGTCTGCATCAGCCAGACAGATTTCCCCCTCCTTCACCTCACCAAGTTCCAGCCAGATCCCCGAAGAAGGATCAGTAAGTGACTCATGGCATGTGTGAAATTCCCTTCACTCCGCTGCCCTTCCCAGGCTGCCGTGGATGTCAGTGACAATTATAGCAACCCTGACTCCATAAGGAATGTGACAACTTGAATCTTAGCAGTGAGTCATTCCAGAGCATGCATTTGTACCCTAGGCCTGGGCTGATGACTAAATTGTGGAAGCATTGAGAACCCATCTAAGGAGACTTGTTCACGAGGCCGAAACGGACTTCATGACAAGGAGTAAAATTTCTCAGGTGTCGTTTTGATTGTGTGACTGTGTGTTTGTCCTAAGGACCAGACCTGGGACTGGACTAATCTGTTTACTTTACCATTCAGTCTTACCTCTAGTCCTCTGGTAACCTTTTTGAAGATGATTCTCCTCAAGCAGCAAATGGCCTGCCCTCCATATGAGAACTAACTGGATCTTTGAAACTCCATAGCTTACCACATTCATGAAGACTCAGGGATGGTTTGGCATATACTCTGGGATTGAAACTCTCCAGAAAAATCAAGGCTGTCCAAACTGATGGTGTATACCTAGTCTTGCTGTAACTTGCTATGCCATGTTCGATTGATATCCTTTGGGAGGCCTGCTCTTTTCTGAAGGGAAACAGAGGAGGAGTGGATCTGGGGCAGATGGGGGTGGGGAGGCTGTGAGGAGTGGAGGGAGGGAAAACTGTGATTGGGATGTGTTGTATGAGAGAGGAATAAAGAAAAAAGAAAAAAAGAATCTCCAGACTGACCCTTAGATCATACTTTGCTGTTAGGCTGTCTGCCAACTTTGATTAAATTCAGGGACTCGGTAGGAGTGACACTTTAAGTTCTAGGCTCAGACATCTCCAAACTACAGGAATATCATGTAATGGAGATAGAGAAGACAATGGAGATTTCTTAACTTTTTTTCATAAAGACTGTGGGATTAATGTCAGGCATGCAGTGGTTCCTATGTGATTCAGGCCTTTAAGAACACTATGGGAAAAGGGCTGTGGCATGTGGGTAATGGTCCACCTACAAGAATTGCTAAATATTACCCATGGAACTGTAATATTGAGGAAATAAGAGAGAAATGGGAGTGGTTGGCCAAACAATGGTGATTTAGATCTCATGAAATTCCATTGTAACATATTATCTTACATTTTGTATTGGTAAATATTTTTCATGTCCATAACTGCTGTGACTCTACAATCACAACTTGGACCCAAGAAATCAACTTCAATGCAAAAGGAATTCTAAAGGAACATAAATTTATGGAAGATGGGCTTGGGAAAAATAAAACTAGGAAGAAGTTTCATAAATGGATTTTTTTTTTGTTTAAACACAAACCCAAATCTTTAATGTCCAGTACAGAAAGACAATTTCTGATAAAAGCTTTGAGTGTTTCATCTGATGGTTGAGCCCATTGGATGTGGACCTTAAGTAAGCTTCATTTCTACAGTAAATATGCACTAATCATTTTGAAATTGATTGAGACATTTTAAGAAAACTGTAGATGAAGCAGCATAAACTATCTTCCATAGCACATTTACCACTGTGGTTTCTTTACATTAAAGATGCATACAATTGTGACATAGTTGTGTCCCAGTAATTTGACCATGGCAGGCTCGTCTAGAAAAAGTTGCTTGATTTCGGGCAATATGATGGTTAATCTTGACGTCAACTTGATGGATTTAGAATAAGCTCTGTCCATCTGCAGGAGACTATCTAGATTAGGTTAACTGAGATGAGGAGACCCATCCTAATGTGGGCAGCAGCATGGGCTGGCATGACTACAAAGGAGAAAAAGAACTGAGGAAGAACAGTCCGGATTCTCTGCCTCATGACTGTGTAGGGGTACAATAGGACCAGCCGCCTCAAGCTTCTGGTGATCTTATGGTCTGATCCCCAAACTGTGAACCCAAATAAACTC
This sequence comes from Dicrostonyx torquatus, assembly GCA_028555095.1. NCBI lineage: Eukaryota > Metazoa > Chordata > Mammalia > Rodentia > Cricetidae > Dicrostonyx > Dicrostonyx torquatus. The sequence continues at coordinate 2,087,192 of JAQHUG010000190.1, read as the reverse complement.
TTCCTTCCCCACATTGCTTTGGTTGGGCATCGTATTTTGGTCAGGACACATGAAAAATAATGAACACAGACAACGACCTTCAATCATGACTGTAAGAGCGAGAGGACCTGTTGAGTGGCTGATCATTAAGAACAAGAGGCACTGTCTCAGGACCCCATTAGGTTAGGGCCCTTTAAGGCTGGCAGAGCAACCCTTCCTACTCAGAATTTGGTTGAGCTCTTTGCACCTCAGCATGCTCCTGTTGATTCTGGGTTCACTCCAGAGAACAAGAATTCTCTACTGTTGTACTGTGAGTTCCGGCTTGAGACTTTGAAAGACTTAGCCCATTGTATGTTTGAAGTAGGATTTTCCTTAGTGGAAAAAAAAAATCTTTCTCCATTATTTCAGTTCACTTGACAAGGAGATAATTCATAAATTCAAAGTGACATTCTGAACTGGCTGTTTAAACTGGATGAGCTGGATCGTCTTTTGCCTCTTTCCCTCAAACACACATATTTGAGAATCTAAACTAAAAAAAACGCCAGTGTAGTGAGAGGATAATTCATTCCTGGAATCCAAAATTCTTCCTTCTAAATAACCCCCCACATCTCTACCATTAGTCTTTCGTTTTTAATGCTTCAACACTCCTGTAGAATAAGATTGTAGCCCACAATGCCATGCTCTCCTGGGGGGGGGCAGGCCTGGGTCTTTACCTAAAAGATGAAAATTAGTATGCCATTATTTTGGTTCCGATGAATGTGTAAGTGTAAAAGGCCCTATTCCATCTGGCTATCTTCACAGGGGACCAAGAGGAGACAGGGTTGTTGATGGCCAGACCACTTCATTTCTATCGAGACTAAAAAAGGAGTAAGAGAGATCTAGATTGCCCAGAAACAGAAGCCAGGCAAACGGGTCCTAATATGGCAAGAACAACTAGATGGCCGACACAGTCTGCTCTAAATGGCATGAGGGCTTCTTGGTGGCTTTCTGATCTATAGCCACCATTGCCACTGCATAAACCTCACAGTCTCCATGACTGTGACGATGCTAATTCATCTTTGGTCTCTGGCTACTGGTGAAACAAACTCTTTCATGATATAAATATGAAGCAGAGACCCAATTTGGAGATCCCTGGGAGACCTTTCTTCTCAGCCTGCTCACAGGCATGACTCACCACTTCCTCTCCAAATCTGGGGGGGATGCTAAACATGACTTTCATGTGGGATGCCCAGTTGGTGAGGTCCGAGTTAGGGATGATGGACACCTTGGGCCATCTGTTTGCCACCAGTCCTCAGAACGTCTTTCTGATCCTGAGACACCACGCTGGAACCTGAGAGTCTGTTTTACCACCTTAGCCTCCACGTTAAGTGGCTAACAATTTTTGCACAGAAGTCACTGCAGGGAAAGAACAGTTTCTTCATCCGTGACAAAACTCAAGCAGATCCACTCACGGCTTCTTGGTAAGGCATGATTGTCTTTCAGATATGTGTACTCCAAGTGATATCTCCGTGTGTAGACAGAAAAAGAATAAAACAAAAAGATGTGCTGACTTTGTTTCATGAGTTGTATTCTCAAACGAAGCTAACCCGTCTTGCCTCATCCCCTTTGAATAGCATTAGTAATGTCTGGAGCGCCTGTGCCAGAGACCACTGTACTCTGCATTGTATCAAGTGTGATCAGAATCAACTCAGAACATGTGATAGTCAAATTTAGAGGGGGAATTGACTAAGTGATGCCCAGATGGCTGGTAAAACCTGTGAGGGTGTTTCCAGACAAGATCAGCATTTGATTTAGGAGTCTGAGAGAAGAAGATCTGCCCTCACCAATGTGAGTGGGAACCGTCCCATCTGTTCAGAGACTGAATATAGCCAAGGAGAAGTGTGGAGTCACTCTTTCTCCGTTTCTCTGGGAGCATCTGTCTTCTGCCCTAGGATGTCACTTCTGGTTCCTAGGCCTTCAGACTCATATTTATACCACTGGCTTTTCTGAGCACCCATCTTGCATCCAGCAGATCATGAAATTTCCTAATTTCCTTAAGGCATTTTCTATAAGTGTGTGTATTCCGTTTCTCCAGAAAACCTTTACTAACACATATGCATGTATCAAAAAAGCTGTTCAGAGACACCATAAACAGCTTATCTTATATGCATTTGCCTTTAGTATTGTTGCTGCTAAACTCAGAAAGCCTCTATTTCCTCAGAAATTAAGAAACCCACTTTAAAATGGCACCATGACCAAGGTTTCCTATTTATTGACAAGTTCATTTAAAAACAGATATAAAGGGATTTTCCTTTTCATAGTTTGAGTCAAGAAATACATTGTGATTACAAATGATAAGTAGATTTATCTGTGATCACTTTCAGGAGACAGCATCTCCATTTGTGAGGAGAGTGGAAAGATAGAGGAAGGGGGAAGGAAAGAATACAGAAATTTTTGCCAAGAGAGAATTTGCTAGTTCTCGATTGTGAGTATATCTTTCCTTCCTTGGATGCCAGAAAATTCTCCTATCGTATCAAAATGTTTTCTGTAAGTTTCAATGGGGTTTTGAGCTTTCTGATTAAGGCATTTTATACACACAGGTAATGGGAAGTACCATAAAGGCTGACAATGATGCCCTTGTATATTTATAAACACATTTAAATCATATCACAAGAGAGACCATAGTCTGTTTACTCTCTTCAGAAAACAACAACAAAACAGTGACTGTCTGTTCTGTTAAGAACCAACTGCTTGCAATGATCCAGGGCACAGTGATCATCTCACCGTGCTTTTAGTGTCTCCAGCGTTACATGAGCTTTTAATATTTTCAGGTTGCTAGCTGATGGAGTATTGTTTTGAGTTTGCTCACATGGTAGATTTACTTGCAGCTACCCAACCCAGGTGTGAACATAGTCACATGGTCTGAAGACGTACACGACCATGTGAATGTGTCTGTCTGGGGTCACTTTCACGGTGTACTGGCGTTTATAAAGTGCAGCTCAGCACAGAGCAGAGCAAACACAAGCACTTTACACAGAGAGCGCCAGGCTCCATTAACCACTTGAAATCCCTGGAGGGAAATGTCATTTCATTAGGAGGCCTCTTGGCTGCTAATCAAGAGCTTTCCATTTCCTTAAGCATATTGATTTGGGAACAACTTTACTTCTCTGAAAAACAAACAGCTCAAGAGGCACTTTCTGACGACACACCTAGAGAACCCGTTTTTCTTGGGTAGATAGAAACATGGTAAAATTGCCTGGGATTCAAGCGGAATGAAAACCTGGCATCTTTTCTCTGATGAGATGTTACTGACTGGACCGAATCCTTTACCCGTTGCCCTCCATTGCCTCTAAGCATCCTATCTGTCAGACACTTGCAGCATTGATTCATATGCAGAATAATACCAGGCCAGCATTAACATTAAGATTCCATTTAGACTTAGACCCTTGCAGTAAACTATAGTAGATATCATAAGACAGCCAGGTACTACTTTGGGTCACTTGGTTTGAAAAATGAACCACAATATGTTTTAATGTGGATTTGTAATTCCAGGCACAGAGTCAATACTTAGCAAGTGTGAGTCAGATATGAAACTCAGTATGCAACACTGCAATGTCTGTTCAAACTTAACTCTCCCTGAAACAGTGCAAAGTTAAATAAACACTAGGACACAAACCAATGCGTGTCTTCCGTTCCCTTCTGTTAGTCTTTTCATCTGAAGTCCATTTCAAATCAACTTTAAAAAAATTATTTTCAAATAATGAAAATAAAAATTTATTTAAAACGTGTATCATTTATGCACACATGTATGTGTATGTTAGTGTGCATGTATGTACACAGGTGTGTGCAGGCACAAGAAGAGGGTGCCTGATGCTGCAGAGCTGGAGTTACAAGTGGTTGTGAGCCGTTAGATGCGGGGACTGGAAGCTGAAGCAAGAGCAGCAATGCTCTTAACCGCTGAGCCATGTCGCTACCACTCAAACCATAGTTCTTAGCTGGGATGTTCTTCATGTAGAATAAAAAGAAGTGTCCTGCACTTCAAAGATTTCAGGGTTCGCGATCAGGCTCCATCTTAGCTCTGCTCTCTTCCATATGGCCACTTGACACGGCCATGTTCCTCTGTCCATTGATTCCTAATTACATCATCTGAAAATTATCTACAGGTCATGCTAACTAGCCTGTGAGTTTTCACTTCCTCCTTGCAGGTAAAGCCTCATCACACTATCAGAAATTGTGACAAAGTAGAACATAAGATCATGTGTTTATATCCTGATGTTGCTGGTTGGGATCTACACAATAGGAGTGGCTTGTTCCTTCCTCCAGACTCTACATTGTCACCCTGCTCATATCTTGCTTAAACACTGAATGTTTTCTACTGTTGGGAATCCTCTAGCCACTGTTGTCTCACCCTGCAACCCAGCGCTGAAAGTTAAAATACTCTTGTTGATGTACACGTTTCCATTTCCCATTGACAGCTTTTCCCCCCTTCCCCTTTCTGTGTTGGGAATAGAGAATAAAGTAAAGTGCATCATGGTTTTCCATTTCCTTTCCTCTGGATCCATAAACCGCCTTTTAGCCAGGGTCAGCATGAAAACTGGCCATAGGCAAGCAGTTCATTGTGCTCCACTAAGGAAGACTCAATGAGAGGACTGTAAAGAAGCCCACGCCACTAGGACAAATGAGAAGAAAATACACCATAAACAGAAAGGTGAACAAATTCTAACCTGATGACTTAATTAGCTTCATATGACAATTAGAGAAATATTCAAAGTTTATGACAAGAGAAAGCAATAGTTTTCATTTTTTTTCTTGTGACATATTTATCTACTTTTTATGTAAAAGCCAAACAAGGCTGAAGGCTTCAAGAGGGGTCTATGTATTTGTAACCGTGTCTAGTGACACTTGGGAGTAATTATCAATTCTAGAAGTTAATTATTTTCTATTCATTGAGATGAGTCTATTTATACGTTCTAACAAACTCATATGAATTTTGGTGAACTAAATAGACTAATGGGAATAAAAATAAGAAAATAGGAGAGTAAACTGGAATTAAAACAATAAATCAACTTATCTTTTATTGTCTGCAAGGAGGTTTCTCCTAGGACTATAAAAAATACAGTAGTGGCTGTAATAGGAATTCTTTACTCAGAAACACTGATAAAACAGGATAAACTAGTGAAGGGACTTCAGTTTCTTGCTATTCCAAAGGGTGAGATGTAAACACCTTCTGTGGCCATTTTTCCACAAAGAGATAAAATTCAGACATTTGCACAAAGTCTCCTAAGGCTTTGTTCAACGTCCCATCCCTCTTTATTCTCTCTCTTCCTCTCCTGCACACTCTGTCTATCCTAAAGAGGCCAGTTTCCCAAAACTCTAGGTTCTTTGATTATTCCCACCTTAACAAATTGTCCTTCCTTTCCAGGAAATTCTGGTTTTTCCTTTGAGGGGTGACTGTATGGCCACCTCCTCCTGAAAGCATCTTCAGGTTGACTGGTTTTATGGCTCTGACTGTTCACATTTTATTGGCTGTATGTAGATGTCGCCTTACCCGTCAATCTTCTCTGATAGATAGATTAGGCTTCCTAAGGCTGCCTTGCATTCCTAAGTCCCTGTGGGATTGCTCGTACCCGGAACATAATGGGTAACTCGTAAAGGGTGGGGAGTAAACAGAACAAGAAGCAAGAAGAAATGTTGCTATCCAACAAAACCCGAGGTGCTGGTGACTGTTATTTTCAAGAACAGGTGCACAAAGATAATGAGTCAGTAGAGAAGCAAATATCGTTAGTCATGCAGAAAGATGAGAAGTAGGGAGAGTGACATTGAGTCAGTAAAATTTTAACCACATGCTATGGCGCCTTTCATATATAAATCTTTTCTCCCCCATTGGAGGTTACTCGAAGGTACTCCTTAAATAAAAGGTCAATGGTGATTTTATAAGCACTTGCAGATATTCTGGGAAACTTGCCACCAAATATGAAATAGGATCAGCCAGCAAAACAATGAGAGACAGGGCCCATAGGTATGGGTCTGTACTGTCTTGACAAAAAGGCCAGACAGAGAGTTGGAACTAACTTCTGTTCCTTCAAGGTTATTGCCAACAGTTCAAAAACAGGTCAGAGAATTCTGCTCTCTCAAGTTTATTGTCAACAGGTGTGTCTAATATTCAGACCTGGTATTTCAGGTATTAAGAAGTAGATCTGTTTCTCCCTTGAGCAAAAGTCTAAGAATCCAACTAGGTTCCTTATTCCTTTAGGGATATAACTATGGATTCCACTTGGGGAGTGGTTTGCCTACAGAATGTTTTGGTCTAGGGTGTGGGTGTTATTTATCATGTTCTGGCAACAGACAAGAATGTAGGCAGTAACCCTTCAACTGGTCTGTTCATTCCTTGTATCATGTGAATGCAGTTTTTTTTTTCTCTTACCTTTTAGGGTCCAGGTATTTAAGCAAATGGAAATTAAACATGGACGACTTTTGGCCGTCACTGAGTGTCCCTCCCAATACTATGCTGTTTCTGGTTCTTGTTTCTCCCATATCTATGTTCCTTTTGCCTAATAAGAATAATCCTCAAGCTCCTACCCTGGAACATATAAAGTCACCACTGCTAGGAGCTGGGCAGAAGTCACCCTGGAAAGGTAGCTATGACAAATGAGCAGATGTAGAACAAGAAGAGGAAGAATATTGTCTCATGAACAAGGAAGTAGCCACTAAATCTGTGAGATCCATACCAGGCTTTGGATGAGAGACTTGGAGATTGTGCTTCCTCTTGAGATTTCCAGAGCAGGATCAGCTAGTAAACAATGCAGTTACCGTTATCTGCAGCTAAGGAGGAAGTCGGAGCATGTAGAGTGTGCCGGAGGGAAACAGAGGCTGGGGAATGACTGTAACAGTGCACCTGCTTAGATGCAGCCTTCGAAATGGGTAGCATTTAATGTCAACACCTCACCGAATGGAGGAGCTGTGAGAACAAATGGGAGAAGAATCTTTGGGGCAGGTGGGATGTGTCAGAGTCCCTGAGATCAGAGAGAGTTCAAAGTGTGCTAGAGATCCAAAAGAGGCCACCGTGGGCGGGACATAGAACAGAAGCCATTCCCATAATAAAAGCGTGCAGAGACAGAGCAAAGGCAGCCTAGGCAGTGCTTCAGAGGTCAAACACTGGAATCTGGATTTCCTTCTTGGAGTGAAAACAGATTTATACTTGATATGTAACACTTTGCCTGCTGTGTGGCAAAGACTTGATAACGGGACCGTAATTTGAAGCAGGCCAGTGAGGATAGTAGCTTGAAAGAGGAATGGCGGTTGCATGAGTCAGATCCTGGCAGTGACAATGAGAAAATTGAAATTATAGTGATTACTTGACTAGAGGGCATGGAAAAGAACACAATTTCCATACACGTAAAAGTTGAGTAGAAAGGTGTGAGTACAAAAGGAATATGGATATAGAAATTTTCAGGGCAATTGCAACCCGGAGGTGAGTGGGAATCGGGCAGAGACTATAGATGAGGGCAGAAGAGGCCACGCTGTACAAAGTCAGGTTCACTGAGCCCTCATCAGCCACGCAAAGTGGCCATTGAGGTTACATGCACAAAAGTGACTTTGTGACTTTGCATATCTTTTGCTAAAATGCAAAGAATTTGCTGAAAGGTCATGAGTGGGGCCTCAGCTTACCAGGACAGGCAGCAGAGCTTCCCAAGGGTTCTCCTGTGTGAACAGGAAGGGCAACCAAATCCTCTCGTGATGACGGCAGTAGCAGAACATTTGTGGTTTCCCTCGTATTTCAGCCACGATGTGCAAGAAACACTTATTTCTCAA
>JAQHUG010000190.1:2066196-2079411 GCA_028555095.1 Dicrostonyx torquatus | reverse complement strand
TTGGTTTTTCGAGACAGGGTTTCTCTGTGGCTTTGGAGCCTGCCTGCGCTGGAACTATCTTTTGTAGACCAGGCTGGTCTCGAACTCACAAAGATCCGCCTGTCTCTGCCTCCCAAGTGCTGGGATGAAAGGCGTGCGCCACCACCGCCCGGCTGCCCTGTTATGGCTCTTTTTCACCCCGGGAAGGTCTGGGGAAGCTGTTTCTTCTTCCTCCTGCCCTTCATCCTCAGGTCCTGCTCCTGTTTCCCCTACCAGTGCACGGTGGTTAAAAAAATATGCAAAGTTAAATCCATGATGTCACGTTTATGCATATAGCCTTAACTACATCAGGCAAGCAGTGGGCTGAGACAGAGTGGAAGAAAGCTCTCCATGGATTAATGTATGTTATTCTGGTGCAGTCCGTGAATAGAATAAGTGACTAATTCTTCCATATGACATTGGCGTTTACACATTCGAAGCATTACATGTTTTTAGAAAGAGCAGCAGGCTAAACTAGGAATGATGAGATATTCCCCTCTCATTATACTGTGTATAATCTGAATAACAATAAACCTTGATGGAGAGCATCTATACTTGCCAACAATTGCTCCACTTGCCAGTAATCTGACCAATAGTGAGGGTGAAAAATGAGATAAAAATAGTGTACAACCCTACAAGGTCATGGGAATTAAGTGGGGGAGAGTGATAAGAACTCAGACAATTGCAATAAGATGCAAAGTCTTAATTATTCATATTTCATGATGGGATCCTTATCTGTGGCTACCACACTAGCAGCAAGCAAGTCATGTGTAGAATTCCACACACAACTGTGCTACTTTCTTTTCCATTTGGATACCATTTTTCTGGGTTAGTGTCATAAATACTAGTGTGGTCAGATAAGATTAGAATCCCGTTGTCAGGCTTCTTTCAGACCAGGGCACAATCAGGGCACAAAGCTCACTAGTTTAGCGAGAGTCGAACCCTCAACTAATTTAAATGCCCCCTTTTGTAGATTCTAGTCAGAATTCAACCCAGAAAGTGCAGTGTGCCTAAGAGACGTGTGCTGCCTTTGAGAGGAAAAGATCAGCTGTTAATTTTCACATCTATTAGCCGATCAAACGTCATTGTGAATTAAACGTCAGAGCTTCTTCACTGCAGGCTTTTGAATCTACCTTAGTGTGATTGCTCAGTTTAACCAGGCTGCGTTCAGCCAGCTGTGGCGTGAGCTTAAAGAGAAGATAAAGGTTTCTACGGGAACACAGATTACCCCAGACAAAGCCACGGGCCACGAGCTGTACATGTTTTTCACCCTCTTCATTTTTTTGCTCCACAAGATAAGGTGAGGTAATGCAATGGGCGACGCCGGGGGGACAGTTAATTTTAACCCCCATATCAATAAGCAGAGGCCTTTTCAAGTTATAAAAAGTGTGCCATTCCTGTTATCAACTGGAGAGAATGAGGTCATTGTTCTCATAACCCAACCATAAAAATCTGGCATGTACCAGACGGACGGATGAAAGAACACCTTGGGCTGGAAAAGAATCTCATGTACCCAATGAGATCCTTTCAAAGTGAGCAAGATCACAATGAATGCTGACTTTTCTCTACAGCTCAGCATTTAAACAAAGGAAGAGATTTCACGTGGCAGCTCAGGAACACAGTTTGATAGCTGCTTAGCAGTACTTTCCTTGATGTGTGCCTTCTACACAGTGTGTACCTTAGGACAGACATCTATCTAATTTTGTTTATTACCACATTTCAAGATTATCAACCCACTCCTGGATTGGCTCTATCAGTAAAGTCTTAAGGGCTTGGAAATCAGGCATGCACATATAAATGTAAGATTTACTGAATGAAAATAACTTGATATGAGTAAACAAAATATCCTATAGGAAGAGGATGTTAGACAATGAGAATGGGAGGAAAAGATTCCTAGGAGCTGGTATTGCTTGGGGGTAGAGAAGTTGTTCGCCTCTCTTTGCCCAGCCTGTCTAACATTCTTCCTGCCTCCTCAAATAGAAGCTTGGGTTAGATATTACCTGAGGGATCTTTGGGTTCTGCACTGTTCTGTCTTTGATGTGGTTGCCAAGATGGAATAATTTAGTGTTCCTTTTATTTTTCAAAGAGAATATCTCACATAAGTTTAATTTTCAACCTCGAACTTACGTGACTGAAACTCAAGGGAGGTAGTGACAATCATAACTCAGGGGCCGTTCTTCTGCAGGGGGACAAGAAAGGGTGGAACTCCCACTGGAGTTCTGAATTCCTGCTGCTGCTGATTAGCATTGACTCTGTTCCAGTGCCCTACTCTCACCAAAACCTCAAGTGAATTCCACCACACTGAAATTTATCTTTATGTGTTGAAATGTCATCTACAAACTCTGAATCAAAAATCACCAGATTTACTCTTTTGGGTTCTACTCTCTCCAAATCCAGTAAAGACAACAATAGAAATCAATAGAAATAAAGAAAACCCTTGGAGGGGTAGATACCTAACGCTATCTACACTACAGTCTGTGCAGAAGATATTTAAAGTGCGTTCTTACCCCAGGCCTTAACTAACCTAGACATCTTCCATATTCCAGCTTAGCTTTAAAGACTTTCCGTTTATGTCACAGAGTCAAGCATCTCTCTTTCCAAAGCGACCTTCGGTTCCAGTTTCCAAGAACCCCAGTTAAATGCGGCACCAAAAAGAATTTAAATTTTGCTCCAATTCTTTTGTCAGATACTCTATTATGAAAATGCCAGTTCATTCTTTTTCTTTGTTTTCATTGTAGGGGGCAGTGGTGGTGGTATTGAGGTGGGGGTCAACCCCGGCCCTTGTACATTACTGAGCTAAATCCCCAGCCTTTGCAGCTCTTTCTTAACTGACATAACTTCTCATTTCTTTGATGCTGTGATTCTTTTCCAGTGACGACACAGGTTTGCCTCTAAGGCACAAACTGTCCAGAGGCTGGTTTCAATTGACATGACCTGAGCAGGCTCTTAGCCATGCTCATGCTTGGACTCTAACCCAGGAAATGCTTGTCACGGTTTCTACAAATGGCCACGGGAAATTCCAGAAGGCCTAGAAAGCCTCAACTATGCAGTCATATTTGAGAGAGGTTTTGATGGTTTTCTCTACACACCCCATAACCCCATTTTGTAATCATTGAACTGGTTTCTGGAGTTCAGAGATGTGTAGAACCATCCTATTAGCATTGTGAGATATTGGTAACCATTACCAGAGTGGCTGGAGGAAGACGATGTCGGGTGAGTAACGGACTAGACACTAAAGAGGCCAGTGTCCCCCAGCTTGCAGCAAACAAACCACATTCATGTTTGTTGCAAAGCCAACAAGGAGAACTTTTCCAAAATTGGATTTCGTTTCACTTCTAACTCAATTACTTGAAAGTTACTAATTGCTCGAAACAAACTTAATTAAAATAAATTACTTTGCCTTGGCAATGGGTTTTGCTTCAACAAAACTGCCCATTGATGAAAAACAATTAGATATTTATACACAGATGCCACACTTATACAGTTTGACTTTGTAAGAACTGTGAGCCCATGCAAGGCCACTGTTTTCCTTCTTTTTCTTTCTTGTCTTAGCTTGCATACTAGAGGAAGAAACAGATTCAATTAGCTTCTGTGGTTGCTCTGTTTCAGTTCTCTTTAGTGCATTTCATTTAATCAATTGAAAACATTATTTGTGGTAGAAAGAGTCAATTTCGTTCTCCGGTTCCCCCTTTTCTTTCATCTTGAAATTCTCAGTTCTCAACTGTGCAATTCATTATATTTGCTGCCAGACGTATTTGCTTCCCATCTTGCTAGTCAGCTAGAAATCTTCACATGAGATGCGGATTCTCACTACCTAAGAATTTGATTAGGGCCGGGCGATGGTGGCACACACCTTTAATCTCAGCACTTGGGAGGCAAAAGCAGGCGGATCTCTGTGAGTTCGAGACCAGCCTGGTCTAGAAGAGCTAGTTCCAATACAGGCTCCAAAGCTAAAGAGAAATCCTGTCTCAAAAAACCAAAAAAAAAATTTTTTTTTGATTAGGATGAGTACCACATTTGGATTGGCTAAATTTGGTGGATACTAATTTGTTAATCTGCACAGCTGCACTCAGGAATGGCAGTGAAAGAGGTGCCTTGATGGGGACAATGGAAACAGGACTCTGGGTTCTGAGGTAATACCATTGGCAACGTTCTCATGAACGATCCCGTTCAGGTGTTCGGTGCGCACTAGAACATGGCTGGTCTGTTTTCAAGATAAAAGTCATCTTTGACTAATCTAAACTCTAGCTTATGTTAAGATGACCCAACTCTTCTAATAAGAAACACAGAGCTGAAAATGCAGCAGGGGCATAAGGGTCATTAGATCATTACTGCAGAACTTATGTGCGACCTTCATTTCCTCTAAAAACAAGGTAGGTAATGGTAAACCAAGACACTAGGTGGGCAAAAACATTTATATCTCTCTTCCGTTTGTCAATTTAAAATTGACTCAAACCCTTGGGCTGGCAGGAAATGTAGCCTTAAGATATTGTTTTGTTTCACTGGGAATATCCCTGTTTTGTAAGTGCTTTTGTATGTTTCTAGGCCCAGAAGTTCTGAAGAAAATCCAGTCACTAGCACAAATACAATCCCCTACTAATTATCTCTATGCTTCCTTCAGGTGTAGGGACTCCTGTTGCTACAGTGAGGTCTGGAAGTCTCCAACAGGGCTGGAGTATTTATATATTGAGGGAACACCTCTGTAGGTGATTGTCTCGTGCCAACTCTACAAACTGCTCACTGGATACGTGTGTGTGTGCCTACCACCTCCTCCATGTCTTATTTGTTAGGAGCCCACCCTCTTAACACCTCCAAAGGCCAAGACCTTCCTTCCTCTCTTTCAGAACACCTACTTCACCGTGATTCATGTTAGCCTCTTGCTGTAGCTGTGGAATAGATCTGGAGTGGTTCCAAGATCCGTGTGTTGAAATCTTGTTTCATAGAGTAAATTATTGGGATATAGTTGAATCTTTATGAGATGGAGCTTAGTGGGAAGCAGATAACTCACTAGGGCTGTGCCTTTAAAGGGATATTGGGACGCTGGTTCTTCCTCTTTCTCTCTTTGCTTCCCTGTTGCCAAGAGGCGTGAAGCTTACTCAACCACACACTCCTGCCGTGATGTATTTCCTCACTACAGGTCCTAAACAATGCAATCAATTAACCATGCACTGACAGCCCTAAACCTTCAAGCTAAATTAAACCTTTTTTCTTATACTTGTATTATCCAAGAATTTTTTGTAATAATAGAAAACTAACACATACTCCTATAAAAGACAAAGTATTTCCTACTTCTAACAGAAAATAAAAACAGTTACAATAGTAAAGTCAATATTAAAAGTTTCTACTTCTTCAAGGCAATATTTACCCACTAGTATTTTAGGTAAGGAGTTAAGGGGAAGGCATGGAAAAAGAGAGACAATACAGACAAAGAAACATTTAAACAAAGTAAGTCATCACTACCAAATGTATTTTGTTTTAGTTTAAAACATTTGTGTGCATGTGTGACTGTGTGTGTGAATGTGTGTGTGTGAATTTTTAGTGTGTGAATGTGTGACTTTGTGTGTGAATGTGTGTGTGTGAATTTTTAGTGTGTGAATGTGTGAGTGTGTGTGTGAATGTTTGAGTGTGTGAATGTGTGTGTGTATGTGTGAGTGTGTGTGAATGTGTGAGTGTGTGTGTGAATGTGTGTGTGTGTGTATGTGTGAGTGTGTGTGAATGTGTGAGTGTGTGTGTGAACGTGTGTGTGTGTGAATGTGTGAGTGAGTGTGTGACTCCGTGTACGTGTGTTTGAGGAAGGGCGTATGTGTATATGTGTATCACAGAATGTGTTCATGCCACAGTACAATGTGCAGGATTCATCCCTCTCCTTCTATCACCTGGGTTCTGAGGATCAAACCTTGGTCCACAGGCTCAGCAGCAGGGACCTTTATCTGTTGAATCATCTCGCCAGTGCTACTACTAAATATCGCGATTGTTGGCCACGTGCTATCTTCTTTGAACCTTTACTTACTGTAATTTTTTTCAATGCTGAACTGTCCCCCCCCAAAAAAATAGGTTAATGAAATAGAGAAAAGCAGAAGATGCTTGGCAAAACTCACTGGACAGAAATCTGTAACCAGACTAGGAGTATGCTGCCCTGCCTGGAGAGTTCTATTTCTTCATCTGCATGAAAACCCCTTGTCATGGGCAGTGCTAGGACAATTTCAGATATACACATGATATTCACGGTGTTGTGCTTTTGCTTGAATGTGATTAAAAACAAAACATGGCTGACTCTTCCACCTAGCTCACCAGGATGACAGAATCTTAATTCAAACTAGCAAATGACCCTGATGGAGTCTTTAATCTTCCTTTTGAAACTTCACCAGCCAGGTCTCCATATTCTACACTGTCCTCTATATTCTTATCTTCCAGGCTCCTAGATAACATCCCCACTGGGCTCTCAAAACTCAGTAGCTTTTCTAGCCCAAAGTTCCAAAGCCTTTCCACAATCCTACCAAAAACGTGATCAGGTCTGTCATAGCAATATCCACTATGTTGGTACCAACTTATCTTACGGCTTCTCTCGCTGTGATGAAACACCATGACCCAAAAGCAAGTTGTGGCGGAAGGAGTTTATTTGCCTTCCACTCCCACATTGTAGTCCACCATTGAAGGAAGCCAGAATAAGAACTCAAACAGGGCAGGAACCTGGAGGCAGAAGCTGGAGCAGAGGCCAGAGGAGAGCTGCTTATTGCCTTCTTCCTAATGGCTCGCTCAGTTGACTTTGTTATGGAACTCAGGACCACCAGCCCAGGGGTGACACTACTCACCGTAGGCTGCGCCCTCTTTCATTCATTACTAATTAAGAAAATTTCCGGCAGGCTAGCCTAGAGTCCTGTCTTATAAAGGCATTTTCTCAGTTGAGGGGCCCTCCTTTCAGAAGACTCTAGCTTGTGTCTAGCTGATCTAAAATCAACCAATGCACTATTCCATTGGTAGAAGACATCTGAGCTCCTGCTTCTGTAAACCAAGGTCTGATGCCCTTATTGTTTTGTTTTTCTATTGAAAATACCTCATAGCAGATTAGAACTTCTCCAAAGGGCCTACCGCATCACCCCCAACCTAGGCTCCTATCCTGACGTTCTGCTGCCCTGGGTACCTGCCCTCATATTTGGCTCACACAGATAGACTGCGGCATCCTCAGCGGTCACCTCCATGTTCCAGGCAAGAACGTAGAGGAAACAGAAGGAGAAAAGATGAAGCACATACTAACAGTATTGAAGGATGTTAATGTTTCATTAACCCAACGCAGCTGCAGGAGATGCTAGGACACAGAGTATTTGCTTGGACATGATGTCCTGTCTAATGGAAATGTTCTTATAGTAGAAGAAATGGCTGAGTATGGCAAATGCTTTGGGAGTGCTGGCCACAGTCACCAGGTAGGAATGAAGTTTCATGGACAAATCCATGGGGTTGGAAATTACCCAAGGATTGGTGTTGGGTTGAGGGGCAAGGAAGGAAAAAAGAGAGACAATACAAATTAACTTTTAAATAAAGTACTTCATCACTATTAAATGTATTTTGTTTTAGTTTGAAATATTGTGAAATATTTCTCAGCTACAAAGTGAAGTTGTTTTTTTCTAGTTGCAGGAGAATGAATTTATTGGAGGAAAATACAAAAGTATAACTTTATTAACATTTTCTAAATAAAAGATAACTATAAATCACATGCATCCTTCTTGGTTTATAAATAAGACTGAGAAAAAGTAAAAGTTAAGAAACCTTTCTTAAATGTTTCCTGAGGGAATAAGAGATTTAATCAAATGTTCCATAACTAGTATGCAATAATTATGATTTACCACTCTAATAATTGACTGTTAGCAGTCATTACATTTTCAAACTTTTCAACCATTGTTTAGTCTGAATGGCCACTTTTAGTTTGTTTTTTTTTTGAGACCGAGTCTTCTGTAGCCTAAGCTTGCTTTGAACTCACTGAACAGCTGAAACTGGCTTTGAGCTCCTTCTGCCTCCACTTCCCCAGTGCTGGAATTCCAAGTTCAAACTACCATGTCTGATTTTTAACTGTCTTTTAAGTAACACACACACACACACACACACACACACACACACACACTACTTAAATATATATATTTGTGATTATATCGACCCCATGGTTATAGCTCCTATGTATTTCAAATGGACATCAAGCCAACTTCCTTGCACAGCAGAATTACCAGTTACACGAAATCTTCAGGAGACAGAAGATACCCACAGCCTTAGATAACACGGCCTGCCCCACGAGAGTCTCACAGAAAACCGTGTGCCTCTGCACCCTGCCTCTTTTCTGTTTAGGACCCAGTATGGTCTTCTAAGTTTATCCCAACAAAAAAACACTCCTTTGAAATAATTGGAAGCTGCAACCCTGTTTCAGTATTATGTTTCAAACAGTTTGAACTCTGATCACAATGACTGTGCCTCTAATGAGAACAGACTGCCGGCCACATCAGAGGCTCTGCCTAGCAAGTGTCTGCGGTCAGTGTGGACTGAGGCTGTAGAGATCTCACAAGGAGAAAGTGCAATGTATGTGTCCCTTACTCTCTGCCTTCTGCAGCGAATTATTTTCTTCTGAGGAGCAAGATTCAGAGAGTAGCCAGGTGGTGGCACATGCCTTTAATCCCAGCACTCAGAAGGCAGCGGCAGGCAGATCTCTGCAAGTTCAAGTTCTTGGTCTATAGAGCGAGTTCCGGGACAGGCTTCAAAGTTACACAGAAACCCTGTCTCAAAAGACCAAAATCCAAAACCAAAAAATTAAAATAAATAAAAAATAAAGTCCCAGGACCTAGCAGATAGTATGGAGAGAAGCCCCATCCATTTTTGCGACTTTCTGAGCTCCCGGCAAGCCTCCATGGTGATGGAGGTTGAGGAAAGGAAACAAAGCGACATTGAGCATTCTCTTTCTAAAGTTTCTCATTTGCACACTAGGAATAAGTAATTCTTGGCTGCACTTTAGGGAGTCAGTGAAAATAATTTTCCAAAGTGAAAGTTAATGCAATTATCAAGAAGGCAATTAGTGGACAGTCTTTGAATCAATAAAGCCGTGCACAGTTATTTTTTTCCATGCTACTCTTGTCTGGATGTGTCCCCTCCCCCAATTCATATCTCAACATGGGGCCAATACGTTAGTGTTAAGACCCTCTAAGGGGTCATTGAGACACTAGGGCAGAGCGTCATGTGTGGAATTAAGGCCCTTACAAAAGACTGTACGACTGTAATCAGGATGCCTCGTCCTTAAGGCATGACTTGACTCATTTTGATACATACCTCCTGAAACAAGGTTTCTGGATCTAATTTTATATTTCTTTGTGCATACCATCTTAGTGGTGTTATCCATCTGTGCTGACCTGGTGCGTAGATGGATAGAACCTCATTCTCAGGCCTCATTAATCACTAATGTTGCCGTGACCATCAAAGACAGCTATGTGGAATTTCCTTTTTCAAAGCACTGAAGTTGGAGAAAGTTTAGGTTTAGGTATTTTATGTTTAAAAAACCAAAAGAGCAACAGATATCAAAATAGCACTTCTGCTTGGCCTTGGCTCGGCTTCATTTTCACAATCTGAAGGTACCCTTGAGCAGAACGTCTGGTTTCATTTTTCTCAGGGGATACATAGAAAAGAGGAGGTAGCCAAGCCATTGGCTCTTCCCACAGGCAACTTCTTCAAAGATGTGTAAGGTGTAGCAAGTACAGGTAATTCAGGCATGTGGGACACGACTTCCAGTGCTAAACACCTGGGCTCTGCCTGTCATCTGAGGCAGGCCTTTGGCCTTCTCTCTCCATTTCCCCGTATGTGGGACACGACTTCCAGTGCTAAACACCTGGGCTCTGCCTGTCATCTGAGGCAGGCCTTTGGCCTTCTCTCTCCATTTCCCCGTATTCACTCAATGAGGGCAATAACATCTTCTTCATAGAGCTATGTTTGAGAATTTTATAAGCTATTGATAAAACATCTTTGTGTATAGCAAGTACCAAACACCAATAAATGATCAAGGATGGTGACAATGAAGGGATGGCTACAGTCATCAGTGAAAGCATCCCCTAACCTTCCTTGATGCTATCTCATAGAAAAGCAAAACAAAGCTTTCAGAAATTGACCTTGGGTCAGCAAGATAGCCATCGCAGGTAAAGGAATTTTTAGCCAAAGATAATGACCTGAATTTGATCCCTGGAACCCACAAAGTGGAAGAAAGGAACTGACTTCAGCAAGTTCTACCTTTCCTGACCTCCATAGGCATGCTGTGACACTTGTATACACACACACACACGTGTGTACACACACACATACGCACACACACACATGCACATACACACACGCACACACATATACGCACACACACACATGACGTACATGCACATACACATACTAAATCAAAGAAGTAAAAGAAATTGGTCTTCTTTTACTTTACTTTGTTTATGTGATCGGGACCCACTCAAGATTATTTAAGTGGTCAGCTTAGGAAGAGAAAAAGCAGAAGAAATATGCAGGAAAGAGAACACAGAGACCTTGCTTCATCTTTGTTCAAATGTTTCCATATCGGCCTATCATGTGGTAGCCACAGACCTCTCTCTTATATTGGGAAGTGCTAGGAAAGGGGAGAGCTCTCTCTAGTTCATAATTCCTCTTGCTCTAGTAGCTGATAGGGCTAGTTATACTATCAACACCTATGGTTATCTGTAGTGTTGGGCTCTATTGTGATAAGAATTGGTGGCAGGCTTAATGATCAGTCAGTGTGAGGAAAACTGGACATATCTGCTTCCATTCACTAATGAATGTCCAAGTCCTTAGCATATAGGTTGACAAAGTGAGGGCACATAGAAACTATTGGTTGAAAGAGTAAATAAATACTAGTGCAAAATGAATTATATGTGTGTAAATATATAATCCATATATGTATTATTTATAATCCTTTTATATATACATTTATATATAACCCTCTATGTGTGTATATATAACAACCTATGTATTTATGTATATGTTATCTATGTATGTATATATAATCTATATACGTATAATCCATCTATGTATCAATCTATGAATGTATATATAACTCGTGTATGTATGGATACATATATGTATGTATAGCTTATCTGTCTGTCTATCCATCTCTCTGTCTATCTGTATCTCGATCTTATATATTCATCCCAATCAGTTTACCCAGAGAAAGACTCACAGGGAACCTAGCCAGATACTCTTCTCTCATTAGGAAACCCATCATTTTCTATGCCACAATGACCTTATTTATAAACTGATCTTAAATCTTCTGTGATAGATTGAGTGAATTTCAGAAGCCTATATAGGTCTCTCACCTTATGTGAACCAGTGGTAATGGGAATATAGATATCTATTCTTAATGATATCTGCTTCTACTTCACTCTTGAATTTCCATTTGATGGCAACATAAATTCATTAGCATATGAAATTTCTTAACACTAAATTTAAGCTGCTTGTAGGTGTGACAGCTTTAGTTATATTTCCAATTCGACGCTGAGCTCAGTCAGATTCAGAGAAAACAGATACATCTTTTCTGCAGCTAGATACTGATTATGAGGATGGCTCCATTAGATAATACTTACTATCTTTGATTTTATATAAAAGCATTCGAGACAAAGACTAGACCATGAATCAAACCCTATACTCATTATTGACCCTGTATATTAATCAATACTATAAATTCCAAATCATTTGTTCCATAAAACAAGGCATAAAAATAGACCGCTGTTCTAGTTCCAAGGCTGTTGCTGTGATAAAATATCCTTACAAAAGGCCACATAGGAGCGGCAGTTTTCATTGGCTTACAATTGCAGGACATATTCTGTCACTCAGCAGAAGTCAGGACAGGCACTTCAAACTGCTAGTCACATCACATCCAGCCAAGAGCAGAGGTAAAGACACTCGTGAATCTTTTTTGCTTGCTTATGCTCAGCTACCTTTCTTCATTATTATATGGTCTAGGATACCAAGCTCAGATTCTGCCCACAGTTGGCTGGGCCTTCCTACATCAATTAATAATCAAAATAACACCCCCGTACTGACATGAGTACAGGCCAACACAATGTAGGCTCTCTTCCCAGGTAATTCTGGATTGTGTCAAACTGACAGTTTAAACTAACTAGAATTAAATTAGACTAATATAAGTTTAGTAATATATTTCCCTCTTATTTTAGTTATGCAAAGCAGAGGCATTTACTTTTATATGATTTTTTTAAAATTTACAGTAAACCTTAAGTTAATTTAAAAAAGCATTTCAATGTTCGCTTTCAGATACTTATTGACATTGTCCTTGCATTTGTCACTCTGGGTTGTGACTGTGGGAATGACATTTCTCCTAACAGAGGGACAAGGCCATTTAAAGACTATTTAGTCCAAAGTGAAAGAGCTGTGATTACTTTTTTGCATACTATAGAATATTGAACTTGGTATAATGCTGTATACACATGAATATTTATATTTTAAGAAGTCTGACTCTTGACATTTTTAATGCTGATTATCTGGTTGGGTAGATTCAGCAGATTTGGTAATGGAAATGTGTAAGAGGGATTCAGAAAGAATGTGAAGTCCTCACGTGGGGGTCATCTGAAAAATCTAAGACCAAGAAACCCATGTTAAACTCTCTGTTCTATAAGATACTTGACTGTGAGGTTAAACATCCCCCTAGTTAAAACAAATTAATGATATCATGGAGGGCAAAAAACCTGTTGTTCTACATGTTGACTCCAGTGAAATAGAAGATTTTACAAAACTTGAAAATAGTTTAAATGCATTTATCACATGATGATAATTATGTGAATTGTTTGCATCTGTGATATCTCACCTATGCATCTTGCTTTGCTTTTGAGACAGAGTCTGAAACTTCCAGCTTCCCAAAGCTAGGGTTGAGGACATTTGCCAATATCCCAGGCATTAGCATGATTTAGTCATCCCATAATATATACCATGATATATATATATATATATCCATTGATATATATATATATATATCCATTGATATATATATCTCCATTATATATCCATTTTTTACTTCTAGGCTAAAAATAAGCAAAATTCAAAAACAAAACAAAACACTTACTTTGGAGACAGGTGTTTTAATTGTTCTTCGTGGTCAGTTCCTTTCACTTTATAATTGAGCAAATATGTCTGTTAAATTGGCTGAAGTTAATA
>JAQHUG010000190.1:1967435-2058632 GCA_028555095.1 Dicrostonyx torquatus | reverse complement strand
TATGTATATAACAGCAATTGATGAAAAAAATGGAGGCCATGAATTTGAAAAGGAATTAAGTAGGTTTGGAGGGAAGTAAAGGAAGAAGGAAGTAGTATAATTAAAATCTCAAAAAATAAATATTGTAAAAATTCACTCTTGTAAAAATTATTTAATTTAGACATTTGGTAAAAGATTTGAAGGGGTAATTAATTAAAAAACACATATTGTTGACAAAACACAGAAAAATATGCTTAACATGTGCAACTAGAAAAATGTTCATGAAGACTACAGTGAGACACTACTATATACCTATTAGTAAAAATTATTTAAAACTTGACAGTATAAATTCTAATGAGGGCACAGAGAAGCTAGGATGCACACATATGACAATATAAGATGGCATAGACATATTGGAAACCCATTTTCCAGTTCTTAGTGATATTGGATGTGTTTACTAGTACCTCTTAGGTATTTATCTCAGTCCTAGATACATGTTCAAATATACATTAATTATAATTCCCCAACCAGGATCAACTCAAATGTTCTCTCACCACTCAGTAAACAAAATATGGTACAATCATGCAATGAATACTTGCCAGCATTAAAAATGAATAGACTACTGCTACCCCATCACCCAAGACTCTCCAAAGTACTTCTGAAAGGCAAAGAATCACGGTACTATTTGGTGCTGTTTATATGGCTCTCTGGAAAAGGCAAAGCTTTGGGGACAGAACTTGGATTGAGTTTTGCTCAGAGTTTGTGTGACTGATCCCACAGGGACTTAAGGCATGTTAGAGTGATACTCTGTGTTTTGATTTGGAGGAAACCGTACTTGACTCCTTGTCTAGATTCATAGAATACAGATAGTGTCAAAGGCCTGTCAATAATCTGGTTCCTCACTTCTGTGGCAAGTATAGTGACTTTAAAATGTACACTCAGGAGTGATAGTAAGAGAAAACCAAATCAAAATATTCACAGAATATTCATGACCACAAAAGTGTTATTTAGCCAAATAGAATTTACAGATCGGTAACCAGAAATTTTGCAAAAAGTATCAGGTTGGAAGTGAGATTTTGTTTTTAATTTTTCAGTGAGATGTTCAGGAGGGATAATTTAACAAGGTTATTTCCACAGGCTGAGGGGAAAGTGAAAGTTCACGCTTGTTCCTTTATTTTTCTTCCTGAACAATACACAGAAGACAACCTCTCTAGGATTGGCAAGCACTTGAGGGCAGTGAAGAGCATAGCGGAGGCAGGGATGAAACTCAGTGGTAGAAAGCTTGCCTGCCATGTAAGAGGCTCTGTGTTCCCTCCCTGACACTGAAAGCAACAATACCAACCAAACAGTGGCAAAACACTAGCACCCCCACAAACCCACAAAACAAAAAACAAAAACAAAACTCACTAGAAAATATCAAAGCGTGTAGGGCCACTGTCTTAGTTACTTTTCTCCTGCTGTGGTAAGATCCCACAACCCAGGCAACTGCAGCAGGAAGAATTTATTTGGGGCTTACGGTTTCAGAGGGTTAGAGTGCATGGCCATCATGGCAGGGAGCATGGCAGCATACAAGCAGGAATGTCACTGGAGCAGTAGGTGACAGTTCACCTCTTGAAACACAGCCATGAGGCAGAAAGAGTTGGCAGGAATGGCTTGACTCCCACACCCAGTAAAGTACCTCCTCCAACAAGGCCACACCCAGTACTACCAAGTATTTAAGCATATGAATCTTTGGAGATAGTCTCATTCCAACCACCATAGCCACCTACTATAGCACAAGGCTCATCTTAATCAAGGTCACCTCCACAGATATAGACCCCAACTTATTAGCTCAAGTCCATTGCCAATGAAAATTCAAAAGAAATCCATGGGTTACTGCTCAAGTTCTCCTTAGGCCCTCTCTCTCCATCATGTATAAACTCAAGTGAAAAAGAATCAACTAGTTATTTTTATAACCACTTGTCATGCTCTTTAAAATTTTTAGAAAAGAAAAAAATAAATGTAAGTATGTATAAATGAACTTGAACATTTGGCTCTGCTTAGGATTCTTCTAGAACACCCTCGGCATTTATGTAGAGAAAAATAAAGTACCACATTGAATGGAAAATCATGTTCCACACAGGCCCCTCCACTTCTATTATGTTCTTTGAGGATGTCACTTTGGGGTTGGGGAGACTAGGCCTTAGTCACTAAGCTTCCATAACGTAGATTATACTGTGTTCAGAAACTTCTTATCTGATACACAGGTACCCAGGGCAATTTTCTCAACTTTTCTCTCCCATTTAAAGATTCTAAGAAAATCCACATTACCAAGCATTTCTCCTCTACCAAGTTACCGGGCTCCTTAGGAACCCACAGGACAAGTTTTCAACTCCAAGTGTTTATAGGCAAATGCCATGGATTATAAAGAAACACATCATGTCCATAGGCAGAGTTGAAAAATGGTGGATGAATTGGGAATGACCATTTAAAGTGTTTCAGATCAGGTGAGAAGGGGACACCATGAAGCCCAGGGCACCTTAGGCTGTGGTCAAGGAGTGTGCTGTGTATGTCATATGGCCTGGGTCTGTCCTGTTTGCCATTGCTTGGGACAAATGGGGACATGGACTTTAGCATAGGGAAGCCACAAGGAAGGAAATAAGGACACCTGTAACAATAAAAGACAGAGAAAGACTGGAACTTATGACATGCAGTGATGAATGACGGTCTCTGGGCCAGTTCATCTGCAGAAAACACAAGAAGGGGCATTTCTACCTCCAGGGATTTAAGGCTGCACCTTAAAGAGAGTTGCCTGTAGAGTGGTTCTCCCCAAATGGGGTAACTGAGGTTAGAAGCTAAGAGAGAAATGCATTCTCTGTAGCTGGGGAGCCGCCTGGCCAGCCCAAAGACAGAACAGTCTCCCTTGAAAGTTTATATGTTGGGTTTGCCATGGGGCTTGCCATGCTGTTATAAGTGGGAAAGGTACTCAGAGGTCAAGGGGATACTAGTCAAAAGAAGGCTAAGAGCCCATGGAACAAAGCTCGGTTGTTGAGAATGTTGATAAACCCACCTTCTCAGACACTTACAGTTCAAGAGAAGAAGGGGAAATGTCAGCTTTCCTCCAGTGGGCTGAATGGAAGAGAACGCCCTGTGTCAATGGGGTTTTTGATCAAGCAAAACAACAGTCTTTGAAGAAATATACTTTCCTCTTTTATACACTTCTGAATCTGATACAAAGTTTGGTTTGTTTGCAGTGCTGAAAGCTCGGTGTTTGACCTGGAACCCTGGTGTAGCTCGGGATGGTAAATCTTAACTTCCTGGCTCCTTCAAAGCATGGCCTTGATGGCGGAAGGAGTGGACGCTGTAAATGCACACCAGAGAGTACAGATTTATTAACCAAATATTTTGTGGCGCACTTAAAAATATTTTCGCAGGTGATTTGAAATATGCTATTGTAAATATTTTAGCAGAAGGAGCTACTGTAAGCCAGCTAAACAGGGTGCTCACTGTTCTGACACCAAACCACAGCTTCATGAGATTTCTGCGAAGCCTGAGGTATAGTGACTCTCACACGTTGGCAAACTCTCCATCAATTATTTGCAGTTGTTGCAATTAGGATAAATTTTTTGGGGGGTGTGATATTGAGACATGGTGGCGGATCTCCTCAATAACCAGTTATCCAATTATGTGTCTGGTTTTCTTTTTCAAAGATTGCATCCTTGCGTTGTTGAATACAACTCACTGCTTTTTTGCTTGACTTTTTACTAAATTATTACAAGTTAATCACACTGCATATGTCCATGTCTACATTCACTGCCATGCATTTTCACTATAACTGAGTTAAGATGAACTGTGTAGATGCTGACATCTTGAATTCTATTTTTCTTCTGGGATCTGAAATACCGAGGATCCTAAGCCATGTATGTCGAGTTCTCCCTACACTTAATATCATTCGCTCATGTATTTGGTCATGACTCCCAAAGATAAGATCAATTATTGTGGAACCTATGAATGTTACCTTAACTAGAAGAAGGGTCTAGATGATTTGCATGGGGCTCCGTTGAACTCATGTATTTCTTCATAGGGAGGCCGAGGGAGTTTTGCTTAACATGTAGAGAAGTTCATATGAAGAGGAGAGCAGAGAGTAGAATTATGAAGACACAAGCCAAGGAATGGCAGTAGCCATGGAAATGGGAAGCAAGGTACCAACACTTGCTGAGAGACTCCAGGAATGTGGTTCATCTATCGTTCTTGATTTTGGACTTACAAATTTGACTTGAAGAATAGATTTCTGTACTTTAAGGCACTGGGTTTGTTATAGCATTCATAGGGAACCCACACAGTGTTTTCACCTTTGGTCAGAGCTGCCCTTAAGATGTTCTGGAAAGCCCATCTCCATCTCTTTGTGCTCAGTTTCAGCTAATTCTTCAAGGCTAGGCTTTCCACAGTGTGGTCTGAGCAGGTATATGTCTCCACACCAAACAGTACAATGAGGGGAATCACCCAGCTCCATTAAAAGACACAGCACAAAGGAAGTCACCCACAGTGTGTTACCTCTGAAAACTGTCTCCTGATGGTTGGGATAAATTAAAGCTATTGAATGTGCTACCTGGAGTACAGCAGGGCTACCTGACCTATTACCCTCTGCCTGACCATACACGGCTTGAATTTTGTGTCTAGCACATGGTCCCATATCCTGGTTTAGCTTTAACTGTCAATTTGACACAGCCTAGAGTCATCTGAGCAAGGAACTGAGTACATCAAGTTGGCCTGTGGGCATCTGCTGGAGAGTATCTTGATTATTAATTGATACAGGAAGAACCAGCAATTCTCAACCTGGGGTAGCAGGGGGGAGGGGCGAATGACCCTTTCACAGAGGTCACTTAAGGCTACTAGAAATCACAGACATTTTCATTACGACGCATAGCAGTCGCAAAATTACAGTTATGAAGTAGCAATGAAATAATTTTACAGTTGGGGTCACCACAACATGAGGAAATGCACCAAAGGGTCGCAGCAAAGAAGGCTGAGAACCGCTGCTTTAGGCTGTGGATCCTGAGCTGTATAAGACAGCTGGCTGAGTGTGAACGTGCCTGCAAGCCAGCTGGCAAATTGCATCCTCCATGGTTTCTGCCGTTCCATATTTGCTATGAGTGAGTTCCGAGGCTGGAGCTAATGTTGTGTGGAAGAGCATGTTCCCTGATAGATACAGTCGTCAATTCCCTCCGCTGATCCTCAGTGTCTCACTCAGGTGCTTATTAACCAGAATGTGCACACATCTTTTCTCACTGTCTGCTTGCGTGCCCCCCGACTATGAGTGCCCTTTCTTTTCTTCATGTGGCTTTCTGTATTTTTCTCACTGGCCTGTTGCATTTAAATGCCTTTGTTTATTTTGTTTGCCAAAAAGGGATGTAGGGGCACATTTTAAGGCCAGGGACAAAGGTTGTCTTTTATGTTGCAGTGTTAAGCCCGGTGTGATATAGGTAGTTGACAGAATACTAAGTAGATGAACAGAATAAGAACAATCTTGCTAACTGTCCAGTCACTTTATTACAAATTAAGGAGTTAAGATGGGCTGTCCCTAAGAGTGCTTTCAGGTCTACAACACCACTGTTTGAGATCCTATGCCAGCTAGTATGAGTTTTACTCTTTCCTTCCTTCCTTCCTTCCTTCCTTCCTCCCTCCCTCCCCCCCCCCGCTCTCTTCCTTCTTCCTTTTTTTACCCACTCTACACTTTGTTTTACTGCATGGATTTTTTGCCCTTTTTAATTTTTTTATATTTCATATTTTGATCTTGTTTTCCTCTCCTTCAACTCCTCCCAGATTCTCCTACTCACAAAACTTTATTCTATCTATCTATCTATCTATCTATCTACTTTATTCTTATTTTTGTATCAGCAACCTTAATGAAGCAACATAAACTGGAACATTCAATTTTTTTAACCAAAGCTCTTCATGTAATTAATAAAGATTTTGATTATATACTGATGTTCATAACAACATTATCTATAATAGCTAAAAAATGGAAGCAACTCAGTAATTATCCATTGACAAATGAATTGGCTATGAGGACACATATACATAAATCCACTAATAAGTGCCTGAACAGAGGCTGAATTCTGACATGAGCTACAACATGGATGCATGGTGAGGAACTTAAGTCAGTCACACAAGAACAAACATTGTATAGTTGCAGTTAGACAAGTTACCCAGAATTGTGAAGTGAACAGGAACAGGAGAGTCGGGAAGGTAGGCGTAAAGAAATGTAATACTTAATGGAAATAGATTGTGAGTTTGGGAACATGAAGGGGCACAGGAGACAGATGGTGTTGACTCACTGCCATGTAAATGTCTCATACCAGTGGACTACATGGTTACCATGGTTAGCTTTTATATTATTTATAACCTGCCACAATTTAAAAAGAGAAAGAAAGCGGAGGATGTTGTCATGTAGAAGGACAACGACAGTACCCAAAGCGAGAATGAGGGAAATTCATAACACATTCTTCTCTGGTCCAGATATACAAACAAGTTGATATTCAGAGCTAATAACACATATCATTTCTTGGCCTTGTGACCAAGATTAAGTGGGGAATTGTCAAGAGTAAGTGTGGAGCTGATGAAATGACTGCCTTGAATTTTTGAATGTTGAGGACCAGAATTAGGATTCACGGATTAGAAGAAGGATGATGGATGTTGAGGACCAGGATTAGGATTCATGGATTAGAAGGATGATGGATGTTGAGGACCAGGATTAGGATCCATGGATTAGAAGAAGGAACTAAGATTTCTGTGCACTGAGAAGCTGCTGTACTTAGGATGTGGGCTTCCTAGTGCTGCCCTCTACTTAGATGATGGGGCTGATATTGCCAAGTTGAGTTTGCTTGAATCTAGATGGACAGGTTGGAATACACCAGAGGCAGCAGCTTCTACCACGTGGAGGGTGAAATGCCAGGGACTGAGTTTGCTCTTGGCAGGCAGCCACTGACAGGACTGGTGTGCAGAAGACTTCAATATTCTCTCTGATACCGAGAGAGGTGCTGGATTTGCTGGGCAGCACATTCATGGATGTAAAGTCTGGACTTGGTAGACTCATAGAAATGTGCATAATTTCAAATGGCTAAGAAAGTATGAGGACATCCTAAAGTAGAAGATGCAAGAAAAAACACAGCAAAAGGACTAATGCAGAAGAATATGTTGGCAGGAGGTATTGGAGAACGTGGGAGCAACCCTTGCCAACTGCTTCAGGCTGCTGGTGTATTTGCATAACATTAAAATTAAAGCCTGACTAATTTTCCAACAAATTACTTGGCTCCAACTGCAGAAATTAAAAGGAACTAGTCATTCAAACATTAAAACATATTTTTCTTGCCTGTGTATAATCTGCACATGTCTGTTTTGTTCTTTTTTTTTTGATTTTATGAATGGCCTTAACCTCGGACGCTACTGTCCATACTCATTAAACTACATATTATACTGAAGACTTGACCAAGAGCATCACAAGTGTGCAGATGTCTTACCATGCAAGGCACCAATTTCCCCCTTTAATTATTTCCCTGTCAGAATCAATCTCTCTCTAGGGTCTGCTTTTGAGGCTCAGCCAATCAGCTTCATTGTGCTGACACAGCCCAGCTGATGCCAAACAGGACTGCTGCTGAGGTCCCCATTAAGGGAACAAAACACAGTCATCCCAGACATGGCACCCCACCGCTACAGCAAGCATCACCATGACTAGAAAATCACAGACTACTGGGGAATGAAGAGGGTCTGGAGACTATCTCATGCCAATCTAGCATCTGCCTGA
This sequence comes from Dicrostonyx torquatus, assembly GCA_028555095.1. Lineage (NCBI taxonomy): Eukaryota > Metazoa > Chordata > Mammalia > Rodentia > Cricetidae > Dicrostonyx > Dicrostonyx torquatus. The sequence continues at coordinate 2,050,870 of JAQHUG010000190.1, read as the reverse complement.
AGAAGAAATAAGAGGACCATGATTGCCTGGTGAGCTAGGGACAGCCTGGGATCTACATATGCCTCCCGATTCTCATAGCTACCGCCTTAACTCCCTCCAGTTCTTTCCAGCTTCCTCCATATTCCCTCAACATACTCCCTCCCAACCCACTATGTCCAATTAGTGCTGCCCAAACATGCAAAGGTGGGGAACCACCCACTAAATTATGGAATACCTCCCAGTGGTCATGCCCTCAAAGAAGAATGGTTCTCCCCAATTAGCTATCGGCTGCTAATAGCTCCTCAGTAAGGGGTGGCATCTAGAGATCACCTCCCCCTTCTCACAGCATCTGCTTTTCTTGTTGTACAATGATACTTCATTTTAGACTCAATAAAATGTGACCTAGTTGTGTGCATCCAAGAATCCAAAAACCAGAAAGAAGAAGGAATTAGGTCAGCAGGTTCTCTCTGGACCAAATTCTTCTAACATACACACATGCACACACACACACACACACACACACACACACACACACACACACACACACTTCTCTTTTGAGTGACAATGCAAGCCATGATATCAATGAAGCAGAGGCAGTCAACTAATGAAGGTCAAGGTACAGAGGGTATTGTTTTGGATGTGCACTGTCTTCTGAGCCCAGTGCTTGTATCTGAATGATTCCCTTCTATATGAACTCCGCTCCATTGAACTACCCCAAGAAAACACATAAAGACACAGTTGTCCACAGCTTCAGCCTGGGGGACAGTCTCAGATTTCCAGTGTGAATAGTAAAAACCAGTGGCCATGTAGTAACAACCATGTGCCAAGTTGCAGTGATCATGTTGTCCGGATGGTGTCCATTGCTCAAGCTACCAACCCTAAAGCCCTTGTCCACTTGCCTACTTTGTGACCAGATCTTAATGTTCATATTCCCGGACAGGAACTGGGAACATGACTGGTACAGGTAAGACAGCATAGAATGAAAACCTAGAGTTTTTACTTGAACAATCATCCCTAATAACAAAAATTTGTTTTCTTTCTATTTGTGTGTGTGTTTGTGTGTGTTTCATGCATTTGATTAGATTTGTCTGAATGAGCATGAGTGAGGTGTTGTCCCTTGAATGGGGGTAATGTACCAGTGGCTACACCACTGGGGAATGTCACTCTCCCTCCTCTGCAATGTTTAATTTTCTATAGGCCCTCTATCAGAAGTGGGGCTTTATGAGTCCCTTCCCCATCCCTGAAATAATGTCAACGGACCCAGGCCTGTGCGATTTTTGTGGAGGAAACCACTGCTGCTGTGAATAGTGGGTCCAGTATCATTTTGAGACAGCTTCTCTCACTGAAGCTGAAACTCTCTAGCCAGCAAGCCCCAGGCACTCCCCCTGTCTCTGCCTCCTCAGTGCTAGGATTATAGACACAACATAGCTACCATTGCCATTTACACAGGTGTTGGTGATATGAGCTCAGGTCTTCACGCTTGCACAGCAAGGCTGAGCCATCGCCCAGGCCCCAAGAATTTGAATAACAGTGGCTTCATCACAGTAACAATGTAAATTAATTTCTTTTTGAAAAAGTAATGTGTAGGCAAATTATAGGGTTTTATTTGCTTTGAACAAAAGTATAGCTAACTTTCAAGTGTCTCTGGCCAAATTCATCACTTTCTTTTAAAAATACTAGTATTTAAACTGTTTGGTCACAAATTCACATCACAAAACTCAATTTGGGTTAAAATCTAAAAAAAAGACTCACCAGTAAGGCTCAGTTGGAATATATTAGACTAATTGAATACGAAATCCCAGCGAATAGTATTAACTTTAATTATCATTTGTGAAGATGGATTATCAGCAGGAAGAAAGGAAGGAAGGAAGGAAGAAAGAAAAAAAGAAAACTCATTTACACTTATCATTGTGCTAGGCACAATGTCATTCACTGCAAATGGGTAAGCAGTAGGAGTCCATGTTGATTTTTTTAACGGGATATATTAGGGGAAGAAGACAGATTGCAAATGATTTATATATAAGGAATGGCCTTAAAATAAGTGCATTTTATGAAAATCGATGGGTTCTTCATTAGATACTGACTCTGATTTAGACAGGCTGGTGGCCATCAATGGGCGGGCATATTACCTTGGAAGTGTGGTCAGTGTGACAGTGCGGTTCTAGTTAGGCAGTAGCTGACGGCCGTGGTAAAGCCCTCACACAGAGCATGGATTGTATCTTGAAGTGGCACTCGCAGCTGGAACAGGCAGTCGTGTGCACTGACCTCTGTGGGCTGGAAACAGAGATCAGAGGAAAGGAAAGGAAATGCCAGCAATGTTATGTTTTCATTTCATCAAGGACGGCAACATCAAAAACTAATTTTGCATGCCAAGGTCAAGTTCTGGCAATGATGAAAAAGTAGAGCCTTGATACCCCAAATAATTACAAGAAGCTGGAAAAAGAGAACTCAGAACAGGGAAAAAGGACAGAAAGAGATGCCTGAAAGATTGCACTGAGTTTTACTCGAACCTTCATAAACTGAAAAGATAAAACGTTAAACAATGGAAATTACATAAGTTACTGTAAGTTTTGTAATACAGATACAATTCAGCTCAAAGAACATTATCTTTGTTCAGATGTGTCATGACTGCCTTGTTCACGTAGCTTTCTCTGAGCAGATAAGCCCCGGATTTCGATATATGGAAAACCCTTATGTCTTGCTTCAATAACTGCTCATTTGCTCAACTACTATGTGGTTCTCTGTGACCCCTGCAGGATGGGCTTCACTCCCCTCTCTTATGCACATGTCCATAGCATCTGCCCAGCAGCAAAACCCCAAACCTCCTTCCAAAGATGCTGCAGAGAGAAAGTCCTTCCTTGAAGGATGCTGATAGGCATCACTGGGAACGAGTGGACGGTGTTGGTACACCGCTTTCAGCTTTGCTTAGTGGTGCCATGATGCCCTCCTCCACAAACACTACTTATGTGGCAGAGAACAATTTACCACACAGCAACAGTTCTATAATTCAAGGAGCTTTCACATAATGACCAAGCTATTGTGCGTTACTGAACCATTGGGAAAGCCTTTATCTTCTGTAGCTATTGGAAGTGTGGAAGGCTGAGGAAGTGTGTCTTGACCCCTTTTCTTTCTTTCTTTCTTTCTTTCTTTCTTTCTTTCTTTCTCTCTCTCTCTCTCTCTCTCTCTCTCTCTCTCTTTTTTTTTTTTTTTTTTTTTTGGTTTTTCGAGACAGGGTTTGGAGCCTGTCCTGAAACTAGCTCTTGTAGACCAGGCTGGTCTCGAACTCACAGAGATCCACCTGCCTCTGCCTCCCGAGTGCTGGGATTAAAGGCATGCGCCACCACCGCCCGACTGAACCCCCCCCACTTTTCTTTATGTAGCCATGAGTAAATAAGCAAGAATACAAACATCCTTGTGTTGGGCCAATATACTAAAATTTAAAAAGCTAACTGTATATTGATTTGAGGGTAGACTAACATCCCATCTAGATGGATTGATGATAATATCATGACTCTGGACAATCTAGACGTTTTACTAAATATTGTTCTACTAACACCTTATTTACTCCTGAAAGTAGAACAAAGTAATCATGGTTCTGTTAATACATCTACTTGCAACCTATCCATCAAAATTCCTTTATATGTTAAGCCATTGACATGTTAAGATGCATGTTCTAAATAAAAATTCAGTTCAGTGAATGCAGGGAGAATTTAAGGCAACCATATCCAATTGACTGATAAGAGAAGCCTGGATGGGTAAGGAATAATTTCTTGGCGTTTCAAAGACAGTATTGCTTGAAGTGAGTTAATAGCACGATAAACACAAGAAGACTAAATGAGCAAAAATTAAATAATTCTGGCAGCATACTACAGGTTAGTTTTAATAAGAACAAAGATGTAAAAATAAAATGGAGAGCTGTGTGTGAAGAGTGAGGTCAGCGTGGGGTGAGGTCCACGGCTTCAGGAAAAGCAAAGAGAATGTAACTTGGATGCTCTGAGCTTCACTGTAGAGCAAAGCATTGTGAAACTCAGTAAAATGTATGGAACATAACTCTGAAAGCCATTATGGCCGTACAATTGCACAGCATTTTGCATGATAAATTTAATGGTAATATCCTGAGCCACTCTTGCCTAGGGGTTGTTTAATCGAGCTGCACACAAAAAACGTTCAGCTTTGTTTCTGGAAGGAATTCTATTTTGCTCATATTTCAACTGGAAGGATGCTTTTACAACTAAGGGAGCGTACAGGAGCATATACGTCCTTTCATTGACAATGTTCTGAAATGATACTCAATACAGGCTGTCTGCTCTGGACCAAGGGAAACAGGAAGCAGAACAGGCTCTCACAAAGAATGCTCTTGGTATAAAGAGATGACATAGTGTGACACAACCAGTCCCAGATTCTACAACCAGTGGACAGACACAAGCAGCAGCTGGTCCCGGACAGAAATCGTAAGGGATGACCCAGGCTCAGCTGGACAGAAAATGTTCATTGGATCATTATGGTTTAGCTGTGGTACTCTGATAAGAAAAACACTGGTGGTTGTTCTCAGACCTGTCCTATGTCACTTCTGCACTGAAGTACACACAGGGATGTTGAATCTCTTTCATTTCAAAGTGGAGGTTCAATCACTATTGAATATCTTCTTTTTTCCATTTTGTGAAACACTAAGTAAATTGACCTAAGAAGCAACCAAACCAATTATATCCCTAGGAATTCCCAGAGCCAGGGTTTGATATTCAGGGTTAGAAATGTGACATGAAGAATCTTATTAGTAAATTCTACCTCAATTAATAGATTTGTTCTTGTTTGAGCTCAGTAGCTCAAACATGTGAAAACCCAACAGTAATTTGCCTTGAAGGTTTAACATCATCTTGATAATTGTATGAGTTCACTCAATTGCTCCATGATCATTCAACAAATGGTTACATACCGGGTAGTTAGGGAAGTTGGAACTATAAAAAGTGGTCAGGATGCTGCCCCAATTTAAACAAAGCTAGGTGAAGGCTGGTAGTGGATAAACAAATGTCCATGCTGCAAAGCAGGAGGATAAACTAGAGAGATCCTAATTTTCGAATTAAAAGAGATCTACCCGTCATTTTCTAGAGACTTAGCAAATAACTAACGCCTGTAGGGCAATAGGAATTTAAATTTTGGGGAAATTTAAGACCATATTCATTAATCCCAGAATTTGGGAGGCAGAGGCAGGCAGATCTCTGTGAGTTCAAGAACAGCTTGGTCTACAAAATGAGTTCCAGAACAGCCAGAGCTGAAACCCAGTCTCGGAAACAAACAAACAAATAAGTTTGATTTGTGTGTGTGTGTGTGTGTGTGTGTGTGTGTGTGTGTGTGTGTGTGAATGCATAACACACATATGTGGATATCCTCCGAGGCCAGAAGTGGGTGTTGGATCCCCTGGCTAGACGATTGGCAGTTATAAGCTATCAGAAGAACCTAGTTTCTGTCGTCTGGAAGAACAGGAAGTACTCTTAACAACTGAGCTGTCCCTCCAGGCCCAGAACCAGCTTGTTACATAAGCAAATTCAAGATGAATTTATATGGAGGTCGAAGAATCCAGCTCTGAAAGTCTCACTTGAAAACTATTCCCAGCCTAAAATGACAGGGGCTGTGAGGCCGCAGGGTTGATTATGCCAAAGTGGAAGAAGCCTCATTCCTCTATAACCGAAATGATTTAGGAGGAAACCGGGAGATGACTCAGGTGGATCACATGTCGGGAGAATAACAAAAGAAGAATCACAACAGACAAGGAAGGTAGTTCTACCAGAGTAAATATGAATTATAAAGCCAAAATCCTTCTGCTCGGAAATGCAGGACTGAATTTATTAGAAGGCAGAAAGGGCCCAGGAACTGTCACAATGCTCTGTACGTACTGAGAGAGGGATTCACCAAACACTTCAGACCAAGAATGTAATTCAGGGTAATCAATACATCGATGCTTATCTTACATTGTAATCATCTCTTCATGGTGGCTATATCACTAGAATATATGTATATATGTGTGTGTGTATGTGTACATATATATATTTATCAAAGCTTTACATTGTATCCTCACAAATATGTAGAAAAACTGCACGCCAGCTAAAGTGCCTGTGGCTAGTCCTGAGAGATGATAGCGGTTATGTAGGGAAACTGCAAAGTATTCAGGGGTAAATTAAAGATAGGAGCAGTGGCTTTTAAAAATTGGGGCGGGGGGGAAGACATTGGGCTAGAGAGAGAGTGCAGAAGAAAGAGCACTTGCTCTCGGGGATACAACACCCTTTTCTGATGTCCACAGGCACTCCATATGTGCATGAACAGATAAGCACACAAAGATATACACAAACGAAAGTAAACTCTCTATTAAAAAGCATTGCGCATATTTAAGCCTAGATACTTTCTGCATTTTTCTGGAGTGGTTCTTACTGACTTACTATGTATTCCAATTTACTGCTGTGAAGCACGAATGGTTTAGCTGGGTTCATGAGATATTCCCAGCTGTGACATTCATTCCATGGCACAAAGATGCGAAGCTCCTTTCTAAAGCCATTATGGCCGAGCTGGAAGCTGCCTTTGGCATCTGTTAGTTGTATGTTTTTGCAGAAATTATGTAATTCCTCCAAGTCTCCAGTTGTTCATTTTTGCATATTCCATTCCTTGGAGAACAGCAAGAAGAGGGTTCTCAGTGAGATGCCTGCCTGAAATATTCTAAGTATGAGGCAAATGTCAGACACCATACTAAACTAAAGAGCTGAAGGAACTAAATGGACGTAGCTTATTTTTTTGTAGTGATATTTTTGAGAGGTATGACGTAGGAAATTATTGGGTATTTCTGAATTTTGAATTAGAAATCCTTAATCTTACTAAGGATAGGGTTTTCTATTTCCATCCATTTGCATGCAAAATTCAAGATGTCATTTTTTTTTCCGCTGAGTAGTATTCTAATGTGTATATATTCCACACTTTCTGGATCCATTCTTCCATTGAGCGGCACCTAGGTTGTTTCCAGGTTCTGGCTATTACAAATAATGCTGCTATGAACATAATTGCACAAATGCTTTTGTAGTACGGTTGGGAATCTCTTGGGTATATTCCCAGGAGTGGTATTGCTGGATCCTAAGGTAGGTTGATTCCCAGTTTCCTGAGAAACCGCCACGTTGGGGTGGGGGTAGGTGAAAGGGAGGGGGTAGAAGGGAGAAGGGAAGAACTGGGGAGAGCCTGGGGTTGTGGGAGGGTGGAGATCGAGGAAGGGTGGATATTGAAGAAGGGAATAAGATATCTACATTAAGGGAGTCATTTTAAGATTGGCAAGAGACTTGTCTCTAGAGCGGATCCCAGGTGTCCACAGGGATGTCCCCAGCTAGGTACTTGGGCAGCAGTGGGGAGGGTGCCTGAACTGACCTTGTCCCATAGTTACATTGATGAATATCTTGATCATTGCCATAGAAATTTCGCCCAATGGATGGTGATAGAGCCAGAGACCCACATTCACATCAGAGCAAGGGATTGAGCTCCCAAGGTCCAGTCGAAGAGCAGAAGGAGGGAGAAGATGAGCAAGGAAGTCAGGACTGTGAAGGACTGGCCCACCAACTGAGACAGTGTGCCTGATCTATTGGGAGCTCATCAAATCCAGCTGGACCAGGACTGAATGAGCATATGACCAAACTGGACTCTCTGAATGTGGCTGCCACTGGGGACTGATTGAGAAGCCAATGATAATGGCACAGGGACCTATCTCTTCTGCATGTATTGGCTTTTTGGGAACCAATTTTATATGGATGCACACCTTCATAGACCAGGATGGAGCGGGGAGGGCCTTGGGCTTCCCACGGGGCAGGGGATCCTGCCCCCTCTTAAGGAAGCAGGGGGAGGGAGGTGGGGTATTGGGGGATCAGGAGGGCCTGGGACAAGGAGAGTAAATTTTTTATTATTTAAATTATATTAAAAAAATAAAAAAAGAAATCCTTAATCTTCAGAGGAGGAGCTTTTGACTCCTTCAGATTATTGTGGAGTTTGCAAAATCCAAATGCTAGCATACTGCACTGTGTCTAATGGTAGCTTAGCACACGGTAGGAGATTCTATAATCGCTGTTGCCAGGTTGATCCAAATTACTTTCTGTTCACTTTCGGCTGGACACATGGAAGTTATCCATAGTCACCCAGGACACTATTGTGGAGAAAACCGAGTTTCTGGTCAGTGTACACACCCTTTTAAGTTCTCTTACTCCCTCAAGAGGAGTTACCCCTACATAGCTGCCAGTCTTCCCTGACCCTTGGTCTAGAACAGTTTGGGGTAAGTGTGACTAAAGAATGAAACCAGTTTCATGTCCTATGGGCTTTGCAGGCTAAATTGAACAGTGAGTGGCGATTCATGAAACCAAGGCAATGCTTCTGTGTCCTGCATTTGCGGTGCTGAAGACCAGATCTTTCCCATAGCCTGTCAGATTCTACCACAACCTTGAATCTGATAAAACTGGCTCCGGTTAGAAAGAAATTGGTTTCAAGGGATCACACCATAGGCGGTACCAAAAGTAATAAAACCACTAAGGCGTGTAGACAGCAAGTAGATAATTACAATGCTCTGCTTTCAAGATCTCACTTGATGTAGCAAACTGCTGGTCTATGTGACTTTGCCTCCAGGATAACTTCAGGAAAACTTATTTCCTTGACCATAATATTATGCATTTTTTTTAAAAAAAATCTAGAAAGTACCATAAATTCACCTAAAACGGCTTGAAAATGGAAATTTTATTTACTTGAGAACTGTGGCCTCTTATTGCGACCTCAGTTTTCTAAACTTAATCTTCATGTGCTATAGTCTTATTAATTAAAGTGAACACCACTTATGGCAGGAAAATTCTAGAGTAAATATCTACTCTCTCTCATGATAACAGCAGCAGGGCCCCAGTGTTCATGCAGGAGCTGTTGACACTGGACTTGGGGTACACATGGTTGTGCTTGGCCACAAGGAAGGGGCTGTACAGCTTGTTGAAGTGTGGTCCACCTCGGTCCATTGAGGCTGGGTGAGCTGACGAGCAAGGAAGCAGATTGTGGGATGACAGTGGCTTTTTATAATCTTGGGACCATGGAGAGACACCTGCTTTATATGATTCTCTGTCTGTATATAATGACCCTAAACAGTAAGAAATTAAAATCCTTCCTCCAACGTGTCAGTTTTCTGTGTTTACTGAATTCGATATTGTCTGCTGACAAGAACCAGGAGCAGAAGCGTCAAGTGTTGGGTAAGGCAAGTTCAAGTCTGCCCTTGGTGTTGTGAAGTGGACTTCAAGTTCCAGCAATCAAGAAGGGGAAAAAAGTATAAACATATTAAGAATTTAACTTTTCCAGAGAGTCCTCGAAGAGCTCAGGTCTTCTATAGAAGCTTACCAAATGAAAAACACAGCCATCTCCAAAGGATAAAGAAATTCCAAGAAGAGGACGTGTGTTTTAAAATAGACTGCATCTTCCCAGTGAACTAGCTGACCCAAATCTTATGGATTCAAACCCAGGGAGAACTAGGAAGTAAAGTCAAGGACTCCATAAAATAATCTTTAAGAAGAGGTTTCTTTCAGTGCTATTTATTCATTCATATAAACATATATACAATTATAAGTATAAATGCAAACATAATTTAAACGTGAGGAGAGCTCTTTAAATACATTGGTTATTTTATGTAGTGTTGTCTCACTTAAGAGGTGCTAAAAGTTGTATTATGTTCATACAAAGGCCAGATACATGTTTTTATTCTGCACAAGATGCTTTTTAAAATTTTTTAATTTTTAAAATTTTAATTAAATTTAATATTTAAAAGACTATTCAATTATTTTAAAAATCATTTATCTCATGTATATTATCATTTGTCTACATACATGTTTGTGTGTCATATATGTGAGTTACAGAAGGTCTGTGAGCCACTGTGTGGGTGCTAGGAATCAAACCCAGGTTTTCTGGAAATTCATAAACCTTTAACCAGTAAGGCATCTCTCCAGTCATAGAATACTGCATTCACAATACTTATAATAAACCTTTCTGAAGTGTAAAGACACACTGTTAAATCCATCAGTCCTTGAGTTTAAATTGGATCTTAATTATTCCTTCTTTTATAAATACACTACTGATGACATTATATAACTCTCCAAATTGAAGGCCCTACAAGACAAATAAACCAGGGTATTTCAGCCAAAAATGAATGTCCTTTGCTGTCACAAGGACACCGCCATTTTTCTGATCCTAACCGAGAGGATCTTAGGGCTCTTTCTCATATTCAGTTTGAGTCTCAGGAGGCAATCTAAACTATAGTAAAAATATAACCACCTGCAGCAAACCACACTTTCCTCACTAATCTCCTTTAACTTATCACGGCAAGCTACCTTTCAGAGTCATTCTAGGAGAAAGCTGGGGGAAATAATTGGAAATAAACCTCTGAAGGGCAGAAAGGTGCGTGGAAGATGAAGTGAAGCTCTGTCCCCTGAACCGGTGACAGGGGAGGCATAGAACATTGACATCAGACTCAAGCAAACACTGCGGTGGTCACAGGTGCCATGGATAGAAGGAAATATTCACCCTGGCTTATGTGAAGTGTTTACACAAAGAACCCACAAACTGTATCATCTATAGATGATATAGATGATAGATGCTGAAAATGAGCTCTACTTATTTTTATGAGCCATGAATTATTTTATAAGTCTCTAGATTTAATATGCCCCTACTTGTAAAAGTAGGATGTTTTATTATTTATTTATCCAAGTTTCTTTGCATGAACACTTTTCAGAGTATGGAAAGGTAATGTTTGCTAGGATGTTTGGATTCAAATAGAAAACTATTCAATCATTTTAAGGATTATTTTGACATGAACTGAATATTCATTGGCATTATGTATAAAACTGCCATTCACAAAGCAAGACTTAAGAAAAGTATTTTATTTCTACAAAAAATTACCAACAAATAAATGAATAGTGTTCCATGAAAATGAAAAATTGGTATACATACAAAATGGAATACTCTTCAGCTCTAAAGAAAAATGGGGTTAAATTTTTTTTGCAAGAAAATGAATAGGCATTTCATATTATAATATTAAGGGAGTTGACAGTTTTTTTAGAGAGGAAAAAACTGCATGTTCTTGTTCATGTATAGAATCTAGCCAATCATATAGGTAAATATGTAAACAAATGTACATGCAGGTACAGAGAACAAGAAGAAAAGAAAACCAGAAAGCCGAAATATTAGGGGCTGTGGAAAGACTAAATGAAGGTAGTGGGTGCGAGCTATGAAAGAGGACATAAAGCTAATTGTTTCTCTAGTTCTAGGTCTGTCACGGAACTTTGGTTTTGGTGATGGATAAGTACACTGATATATCCTGGATAGAAAGTGTAGCATTTAATGTTCTCAATGGTTGCTCTAACTGCATGAAAGCCCAGAGAGTTGTATAGATTTTAGGGCTGCTTGACTTGGGTATATGATGTTTTTATTCATTTGAAAGTTTTGAGAATAAAATCTATTTATTAAATACTAAATGAAACTGACTATTCTTGATAAAATTGCATATATTTCTTGACTATATGCATGGCTATAATACTAATGAATATGAGAAAACTCATAATGTATTATCTATCTATTACATATCTCTCTCAATGTGTGTCCACCCATATATATATATATATATCCATGAACTAATCTAGGATGCCCTAAGATAAAATTCTTTTTAAGACGTATTTTTGTAGAGCTGGATGTAGGAAGGCTCAGCTTCTTCTGGATGGATGCTGGTTACAGTCTTTTTAAGGTAATTGTCATGGCTTCATTAGCGTTGGTTATTTGGAAATAAATTTTATGGCCTGAATATTTATGTTCAGTGCTTTCTTTTTCCCCTAGAGAGATTTCGTTTCTGCCTGTTCATAATTTGTTTCTTGATAGTTGGAATTTTACATAAAATCATACGTTATTCCTTCATAGTATTTGATGTTAGTTTCTGTGTCTTGGTGGTTAAGCCACCCTACCTCTCCAGCAGGGCAATGTGTGGATATAGATGAGGACATAATTTAGACACAAACTGTGGTTTCTCTGTCTTCCTTCACCTCTTTGCTCTCCCTCCATCACATGTATGTAAACATCTACCTAAATTGAAAAATTATTCTATAAATATTTTCTTTATTTTGCTTCTGTTCTCACAGCATATAGGTTATAAACTTAACTGTCTTTGTGGTTTCTTCTATCTTACAAGGCTTGATCAGTTAAATTTTGGATTTATCTCATGAATTTAGACATTATATTGGCAAGTTATGTAAAATATGGGACTAATTATTTGTTTTGTGTAGGTTATTTGCTGTAGTATTTATTAGCCATTATACTAAGTAATTTTCCTCTTAAACTGTCTTTCGATATTATAACTATATATTTTTCTTATGTACAACATAAATCATTTCTTCATGCATTTTTTCTTCTGTGAAAAATCTTAAAAATTCTACAGAAGAGACCCCATTTTAGATAAAAGTCTTTGTACATTGAAAAAATGTCACAGCAGCATCCAAATGCACTTTAGGAAGGAGAAGGAAGAACTAAGCAAGAAGCAAGCCAAAGATAAGAACAAAATGGAACCAAGAAGCAAAAATCAAGAACTGAGTACACACTGTGATGCTCTCGGTGGTGCTGGGAACAGGTTGCTAATGCAGATCAGATTTTCCAGCAGCCACTGGGAAATAGTCCCACTTTTTGGTAACCCAATTCCTAGAACTCTTGAGATGGAAACCGAACAATTTTTATTATCTATATGCCAACTTCAAAGTTATTTCTCACTGGAACCTCCATAATAAATTTACTCTGGAATCTAATGTCTAAGTTGTTGGACCATATCTTTATGATTGGGGTGATAATTCTGTGATGTTTGTTTTGTTTGTGGCTCTCCAACACGATAGGAAGATTAGAGTGATACTCTTAGGTGATCTGATGCATCCTGCCCATCACTGGTGCTGAGCATCTAGTTCAGTCTTATCATGTAGTCAGGGGCTATTTGGTAGGTGAATTAAGAAGAATGTTACAGTACCCATGTGTATTTACTTCCTTTGAGGTAGGTGATCATAATATGCTTACACAATACAGTTGGTTCCATACAGTCCCATCTATATTAACTCTTAAGTAATCTGGGCCTGGGTTAGAGGCTCTTGGTGAAAGTTTGAATAACTGCCTATAAATACTATGTTATTACTCCCTAATATATCTATACCACCTTATAATATACACTTTAAATCTGATTAATCATTCTTTTTTTCTGAAAATACTTTCCTTCCTATAGTTTATTGACATATTCAACTGATCATGAAAACAGCCCATTCTGTCCTAAGTAGTGTCCTGCTTTATTCTTGATAGTATGGTTTATGCTGTACCTTAGGATATTGTTTTATTCTCAAAAGTGTTCAATTCTTCTCTTGCTTCTGGTCTTGCTTAGCATCATCCCATTGTTTACTTTTTAGTAGAAATGAATGTTCTTTTCCTGCCTTAAACACTTTCAAATATGCATATTAATGCATTGACTGATACTTTCTCATATGTTTTCCCCCAAATTTTTTTTTAAACATTTATTAGGAAAAATAAATCACTACTGAGATTTTGTGCTTAGTGATCTTCATATTAGCATACATGACATGTTTTTCCTCAGTTGTATCTTTTCTCCATAAACTTTTTCAATTTAATTATTTCTACAGTTCAGAAGTCTATAGGATGTTGCTCTTAGCTTAACATATTAAGCTATGTAATTGTTTTAATCATATTCCAAAGATACCTCAAAAATCAAAGTAAAGAGCCTGGGTCTGTAGGGATGACTCAGAAACTAAGACACACGTTGCTCTTACAGAGGATGTAAGTTTGATTTCAAGCACCCACATACAGCTCACAATTGTCTATGACTCCAGGTCTAGGCGATCTGATCTTCTCTTCTGACTTGGTGCAGGTGCCAGACACACATATGGTACTCAAACATATATGCAAGTAGAACACTCATACACATAAAATAAGTAATTTTTTATTGAAAGATAAAGAGTTGGGACTTTCTATCGCTTGCCCCAGTGAATAGTTGGTATGCTTTCTCTATGGTTTAAGACATCACTAATAGAGTATCATATTTTTATGATTAAAATCATTTCACTTACTTGTATGTTGCTGCTCTCAGAATACCTATATGGGAGTTAATTTCTCCTAAATGAGGAAAATAAAATGCAAGAGTTTTTATCCAACAGAAAAATGATAACAAAGTTAAATGTGAACATTTTTTAGTACTTGTCCTCTAATCTCTTTGTGATAAAAAGGTAAATTAATAAGAAAGTACAATTAGACATTAGTGATATATATTTATCCTTTTACTTTTGGGGAAAAAGTCTTGGTGCGGGACAATTGTCTATATTCTGTCAATTATGTTTTAAATAAACATTGATTGGCGAGTAGCTAGGCAGGAAGTATAGGCAGGGCAACCACACAGGAAGTAGAGGTGGATCAAAGAGAACAGGAGAATTCTGGGAAGGAGGAAGCCCATTCCTCCCCAGTTCTGTCCCAACAGCAGAAGAAGGAAGATGTGATTGCCTCGCTGATCAAGGTACCGAGCCATGTGGCTAAAATAGATAAGAATAATGGGTTAATATAAGTTATAAGAGTTAATAAGAAGCCTGAGCCAATCAGTTTATCATTAATATAGACCTCTGTGTGATTTCTTTGGGGATAAATGGCTGTGGGACCTTGTGGCAGGACAGAAACCCAGACAACAAAATCTGTGTTGTTTTTATGAAGAACTAATTTGATTTATTTCAAACTTAAGTGTATCATGTTGGCAAATAGGCAGTCATTTCATACATGACCATAGCAATATTTTACAATTCTTTTGTCTCAACTGGTAATAAGGAAAGGATTGATTTAAATAGAACAAAACCTCTAGGCTATGTGAAAATAAAATGTTGAAATATAATCCCTGCTCAGATGTCCTAATAGTCAAGGACCATGTAGACAAAGAGTAAGTGTTCTGCAATGCAGTTCGGCTGATGTATCCTTATGGTCCCTAGAGATGATCCCCCTTCATCTCTAAGTGTTCCTAACAACCACTGCAGAAGAAAACTGGAAGATGTACAAAGCAAGATGTCGTCTTTAGCTCAAAAAACATGATTACCCTAGGCATCTCAGAAGTTTCACTTTTCAATTCACTATGTTCACAAAAAGAAACCTGCATACATACTTTTTTTTGCCCTGGAGGCTGGCTATTGAGAAAACAAATCTGGTTCATTTTCTAAGCATTTGACAGGGTGAGCAACTTAAGATGCTGCACAGCAAAAAAAAGCCATAGGCACACAGTAACCTGCACTGGAGGCTACTTAATGAGCTGTTGGGATTGTTAACACTAACACCTGTGATTGTGCCACTTTTATGGACATAGTGAACCCTTCTAGATGATGACATCTTGAAATTCAAACAATGACTCGTGGAAAATAGAGTTTTCGTTTGCAAAAGAACTGTGGGATTGAATTTAGAAACAGCTTGCTGTGTTGAAACGGGGGCTGCTGGAACGGCAACACAAAAACTATGGTGAACTTCAAAAATGGACAAGGCTGTTTCACTTGCGCCATCTAATTGGAAAAAGAGAAGCAAACAAAATAATGTTCCTGGGACCCATTCTACAGTGATGTCCTATTGCATAAGCAACTATTATATAAAACAAAGCCATAATTATCACATCAAATTATAGAACAAATAAAGGCAGGTTTCCCAAGAAAGCATTCAATAAAGCATTACAAATAAGCCTCATTTTACTCAGAACTTAAAGATATTTACATACCTTGATTTACACCACCCAAGAAAACCAAAAGTGACTTTTAAAAAGTCTATGCTAAAACTTTACCCAAGGATTCACTCATAATACTTTAAAATTTATCCTTTTTTGTTTATGGGTGTTTTGCCTACATATATGTCTGTGTACAACATGGATGCCTGGTGCCAGCAGAGGTTTTCGAATCCCTGGAACTGAAGGAGCAGATGGTTGTGAGCCATCACGTGGGAGCTGGGAACCAGACCAAGGTGCCCTGGATGAGCAGCTGGGGTTCTAAACCACAAGCCCTCTCTCCAGCCCCAGGTGAAGAATTCTTTAAAGTCACGTAGGAAACAATGTGGTTCAAAATGAATTCAAAACGAGCTCGAATTCTGTTTTTCTGCATTTTAAATCATTATGTTCAAAGTAAGTCTTAAGAAGTCATTTATCACTAACAATTTTTCCCATGTTGTTTTTCCTTTTGAGGTTCTGATTAAATGGTAGTTTAGAGAAAATGGCAAGTCGACGGCTTTTTCAACAAGGCATTAGTTAGAGAAATTTAGTGATTTATTAAGAGCAAACCTGTGGTAGGTCGTTGTTCTGGGCTTTAGAGTACCCAGGTGAGTTTGAAAGACTCACTTATTGCAATGGTTTACTTTGAATTTCTTCCCACTAACACTTTATTTGGAGATTTGAAGGTCAAACTAAAACCATGTTTGTGTAGAAAACAACCTCACCTTTGTAATACACGGCTTTGAGAAAATGCCTAACTCTGAGACACAACTGCAACAATCCTTCATGAATCTATTTATTCTCAACATTTACAGTGCAGAGACATTACATATGTGTTACTGTTGACATCAAATGTTGGAGATTAAAAAATAAAACTCTACAGAACAAAGTAAGTCCATACTATAGATTCTCCAGCCTGAGCTCCTACAGTTATATAAGTGGGTTTTTATTGCAGACAATAGTAGGTCAAAGTTACTGCATCCAACTACTAGCAAGTAAGTGTGAAAACTGGCCATAAAATACCTCATGGAAGGATCCATTCTACACTAGGGAAATTATAAATACTCATATACTATTCTCTACTAAAACCACTACTTGTGGGGTTGTACTCACCATTGCTGCAACATACCTCAGCCCAACAGCTTGTTAAGGGACCATCTGACCACACCAGCATAATCTGCATGGCTTTTACTTCCTCCTTTCTTAAACCTTTATAATCCAGTCTGCAGAATTACCGCTGTGCAACGTGAACTTTGAGAAATCACCTAAGTGTGTTGTTTTGTAACAAGTTATGTAGGCGCATGCTAGAATACTATTAGCTGGCGGGCTTAGAAATCGGTAGCCTCTAACTGTGCAACTATCAGAGATTTGGGTCTGAAAGGCCCCATTATGCTATTACCATGGACATAAGGTTACTGTAAATACTGCGGAAGCCTAGGCCTGAAAGAATCTATTAAGCTAACATTATGCATTCTTGGGGTTTTGAGGTTTCTGAATCTCATCCATCATTCAGTCCCGACTGACGTTTATGAATACCACAGAGCTCAACTCTCAGGCATCTTTCCATTTTCCCTGCCCCTCCTTTCCCCTCTTCCTGTCTCACCATCTTTATCTAACCTCTGTAATTGATCCTGACAGGTTGGTTATCATTTGAAAAAGAGTGCCAAAGAGTTTACACACGATCACTTTGTAATTAATAGGAAATGGCTTTCCAGGGGCTGTTTGACCATTTCTATGGGTGGGGGACGCCTTCACACTGTCTAATGGTGTGTTTCCAATATCCTTCCGTGGCAGTGTGTGGCAAATGGATTGTAAAGGAAGACAGACTGTCTAATGGATTATGGCTCCAAGACTGATGGGAAGAATAATTAAGGAAAACAAAAGGTTGTCAAAGGAAAGGATAGGATGCCCTGAGGACCAAGGTCATAGATACTACCTTTTATTTGATCTCCATGCATGACAGATAAAATACTACATGTTTTCTATTGGTTTTAATATCAGATTGTACATACATTATGCACTGAAACACAATCATGTTCTCTCTTGTGCCTTTGGAATAAATAATAAAATAAAATTCTCTCTCTCCCCTCCTCCCCTCCTTTATACAGGTATCAACAACCTTCTTATATAATGAACTGAGTGTGAACTTAGCAGAGAGGCCTGAATGGAGCACTTGTTTTGAAGGCATATTTGCTCTGTGTTACCACAACCTCGCCCATGGTTTATCTGCCAGCCCAGAAAGCATTCTCATACAATATGAACCTTGGAGATGCTTTGGTAAGAAGCCTAGTGATGACCAACTTCAAAGATCACTATAACAGCATGGGAAAGTCATTGTCATGGGGAAGAAAGTCAATTGTGAAATCAGGCTTGTCAGATGAGAGAGAAATAAGCAGACAATGACGTTTGGTATTTCTTTTTCTGGTTGGTTTTCTACATTTCTCCCAATCCCCTTCCTACTTCTATCTCTTTTGGCTTTTCTCTTCCTTCAGAAGTATTTATTGAGTATTTTCTATGTGCTGGTGGGAAAAAGAATGTAGTAAATTATGCCTCTAAAGGGCATTAGGTTGAATGAAAGAGTGGCATTAATCAAATCGTTACTTTACGGATGTGTCATTGCAAAGAAAGATAAATGCTATGAGTGAAAGGAACACATCCCCTTAAAGGGGTTAAACAAACAAAAGAACTCAACTTTGACGGATTGTGTTGAAGGTTTGACATCTTACAATCAGGAAAGCTTGGATGGGGAGGACCATGTGTTCTGGAATCCAAAGAATGCAAATTAACTACAGGGAAGGAATCTGGAGGAGGAAGTGGCATACACAAGGCCCAAGGTCAAGGATTTATGTGAATGCAGAGAACTAAAGGTCAGGTGGTTTAAAAGAGTTTGATTAAGTAGGGGGTGTGTTGGGCCAGGAAGTTCCTGAAGACTTAAACTAGTGTAACAGGATCTTGTTTTCATTTCTAAAGATCTATGAAGACTGAAGTCTGAATCATAGACCAGAAGAAGAAAAGAATTTGATGTAACGAGTCTAAATTAGGAGGTCATTTCAGAGGATAGACTGAGGATGGTGGAGTTTTATGCAAAAAAAAAAAAAAAAAAAAAACTGGAAGTAAATAGAAAAATGGGGACATTGTAGTACTCATGGTCCATTTCCAACCAGAAAATCTATAGCAGTGGAGCCCCTTCAGGCAGACACTGGAAATCACAACGAGGAAGATGGCTTTCTGTGGCTATGACCGTTCGAATTCCTCTGCTCATCTTGCCTAACTTCACCTTTGAGTTAAATCCATGCAGTCACTTGCTCAAGGAAGCACTAGTAACAGTTGTCATTGAATTGATCAAATGAGTCATGGGATGTAACAGCTCCTCTTATGGGCTATTTCTAGGCATAGAGGCTCGGTATGGCAAAGAGGAATTTGATGTCTAGGAGCTGACACTCTCAGTACCTTGCCTTGTCAATAGTGGTTCTCACTGGCAGCAGCTGCACTCCCTGGGGCACATTGTTCACATCATCACAGCTTGGGGGTGAGAGCTACTGGCGTCTCCTGAGCAGAAGAGCCTAAAGCTTCTGAGCATCCCATGATGAACACAGCAGCCTCTCCCAGCAGCAGAGAATGATCTGCTTCCAAGTGTTCAAAGTGCCAAGGTTGTGAAAGCGTTGACCTTTCAAAACAGGCTGATAAGATTTCCATCTATCATGACATGGCAGACAAAACTCTTCAGTCATGGAAATGAAATGAGAACCATTTTAAAGGGAAGAAGTTAGGTTCACATAGGTTATTTGTAATGTCTGGGATGTATATTCAACCAGTATTTACAAAGTACAATACCAAATAGAAATGCTTGGTAGAGAAGAAGACAATGCCTGGTGTGTGTGTGTTTTTTTTTCCAGACTGATTAATTTGTAATATTTCTTTCACTGCAAGCAGTTTTGTAAAGTGTTTCTACAGAAACTGTATTTGTCATTTCTCAAACATGACATGTTATTTGACCCTAGTAGCAGATAATGCAATTTACTTTCTTTGTACATTTGAAGTTGAAGGAAGAAATACATTATGTTTGGTAAAATGAGTTTATGGTCTTAACATTTAACAATCTTGGTTTCCATCCTGATTTTAAGTAATTTTGATTTGCCTCCACACTGGATAGCTTTTGCTTGAGACACTAGATCCCCTTTCTCTGTACACTGTTCCTGGGTCGCTGGTCTCGATATCTGTTTCAACATACAGTCCTACTTTCTGACCTCAAGAGGCATTAGACAATAAGAGATGAGAAAGGAAAATAAGGTGTGTGAAAAATTATTTACCCTGATTTTCTCTGAGTGGTCACAGTACTGGTGCCATCTTTCATAATTCATTTTAGCCCTTTTCACAGCTCTGTTTTTTCAACATTAGAACTCCACCACATTGTAATGCCCTTTGTATTTAATTTATATGGTTATGCCACTGAAAATAGTCTTGCTTCCAGCTTTTATTGTTTTCTGCCAGTAGCCTGGGAACTACAACTCATGTTGTTATAGCTTACATGTTTTTAGGGATTGACAAAGATTGCATTTTTTTATCATAAAGCACCTTGTAATTGGTATACAAATAATGCATATATCTATGCCAAATAGGATGACTCAACAGATGTGGCCTTGGTACCTAGGAGTCTTCATAAAATCAAAACACAAGACTGAGAAACACTGTAACTGCCTAAATAACAGATAATTCTTGGTGTCAGTAAAGTATTCACACAGCTATATTACAAGGGATGTGGGGAGACTCCTCAAGAACTCAATCTTTATTGCAACCAAAACTCCCTCTTTTATGAGCCAGCAGTTAACCCATCTCCCAGAACATTAATTCATTATTGTTTAATTCAATCTCCCACTTAATGAGACATTAAAAGGCATTGCTCAGTTATTTTATTCTATGTTCTGTACAGAAACCAGTCCTACATCATCTGCTTTCCATAGTCCCAGGCTACAGTACCGTCCACCCCCAGCATCAGTGGGGTACTGCTCTCAAGATCCTCCCGTAAGATGGAACAGAAGTTGCACATACCCTGCACACATGATCGCACCTATCTCAGATCCTCTCGCGATCATCTTTAACACCCGATGCAATGTAAATGCTTTCCAAACACTTGCTAGGTTGTTTTCTTTCAGGAGCAGTGACAGGAAAGATTCAATACACGTTCAGCACAGATTCAGCTATTTTTCTTGAAAAGTTTCAATCCCTGGATATAGATCTGGGAGACACGCAGCTGCGGTTGCAGCTGTGGAGAATTCCTAGTTAGGTATCTCTGTGCCACGGCTCTTCATCAAGGCAAACAGCCTCAAACATCATCGAGGCCGCTTGCTACGTCTGCGACTATGTGTAAACCCCTTAAGATGTCTATGCCTAAGCTTCAGGATCCGAGGATGAGATTTAAGGCACTTAGTGACATTTGAAGGGCACAATATATTGTCTCTGCCTCTCTCTCCTTCTTCCCTTCCCTCTTTTACTTTCTCCCCTGCAAGAGCAGTCAAAATGAGAAGAGGAAAACACACCAGAAAAGAGTCATTTAATAGGAGGCTACTTCACAATGACTTGGCCTGGCATAACTACAGCTGATGCGGTGGGTGTGCTCCAGTGTGTACTGGGGCTCTTTATTTCCATTGCATCCTACTCCCTTGTTTCCATCTTTCCACAAAATGAGTGTCTCGGAGATCTGCCCAAGACAATGCACACTGGGTCCTTAATGAGAAATACGTGCTGAAGGATATGTGCGAGGCCTTGGCTTTGCTGTGTCTTCCTTTGCTTCCACGGTTCCAACAACATCTCCTACCTACAGCACAGAGTTTCCAGAGGAACTAACTGCAAACTCCTTAACATGACACACGTTACTACCCTCAGAGTCATATTAACTTAGAAGAACTTGGTAAATGATTTACACTATAAGAAAACATATAAAAAAACCCTGCTGCTGTTGTGAATTATCACACAAGGAGGTGACTTAGCCTGTCATTTATATCAGATACTAATAACTCTAAACAAAAAACAATTAGAAAATCAGTTTAAATATGGTTAGGGAATTAGATTTTAATTATTGAATTGTTTTAAGTATTAGCAGTCTTAGAGTCATAATTCTGAATTGAGAATGCTAAGAGTGTTTAAATGGTCCTCATGGCTGCTACAAAACGGGACTTCTAAATTCCCTATCTTTCCAGCTCTGAAATGGCCGGATAAAAATCAGAGCCCCAGCCAGTTCCCACACCTCTGATGTGGGCTGGCATTCTGTGTGCTGGCTGACCTAATGGCAGCCAGAGGCAGATCAGTTTACGGCAGCACAAGGCGTCTCTGTGCTGGGACTTGTGTACCTGCGTTTGTAGCGAGTCCAGTCATATACTCCACACCTACTTTGCCTGTAACCGGAGACAGCTGATGCACAATGGTGCTGAAAGAAGCGCACCTCTCCAGCCAGGGGACTTGTAACAGATCCCTTCTGCGGGCCGAGCTGCCACACAAAGTCCCCCCATCCCGTCCTCCTTAGAAGTGCCCCAGTGATGGAGAATACTATACCTAGTAGAATAGAGTGTGTGTATTCACAGGCTCTGACCACTCAGCGTGCCGCAAAGGGGATGTAATTTAAATCTTCAGTGTTTTTATTTTTGAAAGAAAATGGGCAACTTGAAAGTAGCTTCAAAGAAAATATTTGTGAGGTTTTCCTAGATTCCCTCAAGAACTTGGGACGGTCCGGACTTAACACTTAAATACTGACACTAAATAAAATGAATTCTACTTCTCTGAAGAAAAGGTGAGAGAGGGTGTTGCTGTTGTTTTCCAGAGAATGCGGTGGCCAGGAAGGCAGGGTAGTAGGCGGTACACAGGGAGACCCTTCACGAGATTCCCTGTCATGAGGACCTGAATATTAAATATAAAATGAAGCTATGGGCTTATCCTTTGACAAAAGCCCCTCTGTGTGACAGGCAGAAGGATTGGAGACAAATGTCACCTTTCTTGGCAATTACCAGCCTAACCCTTCAGTGAGCCAGCAGAAGGTCATAACAGATAAAAGAGGAAAGCCGTAGCTCCCGCCACAGCTGTATTTTGTATTGTGTGTGCTTTTCAATTTTTCATGGCTCTTGTTCTCATAGACACTAGACAACTCTGTTTATCTCTCCCTTTGCAGCCTTAATCTCCCCCCACCCAGCCTTTCCCAAATCAAGGATAATAGCAACACCACAGGGCTTAGCTGAAATGTCTGCAAGGATCTGAGAGTCATGGTAGGCCTTAAAAATACACAACGCCATTTCCAAACAAACGCAACAGAGCTGTGGAAGTTAACTAGCCCCTGGTGGGAGCTTGCTTGTCAGAGCAAGGAAAAGCAGCCTGAAGCATGCTTGTGAAATGGTTGCATCAGAAGCATGGATTTCATTTGGGGAGAGAGTGCATCACGATAAAGGTGGGAGACATTGTGGGTGAGCGTTTGAGGCGTTTCAGTTGGCATGTAAGGAGTAGAAGCAAATCCACGGGAAGACAGCTTTGCAAAGAGCTGGAGTACATCGGCCACTGTCTTCACTTTGCCAGAACGCAGCCCTATCAGTCACACACCAAACTATCTATTACTTTGAATGACAACTTTATGTAAGATAAGTTGCAAGCGTTCCAGAATCCCAAAGCGATGATTCTAGTTCTTAAAAAATAAAATGAAGTGAAAGCGTAGTCCTGCTGTCTTTAACACTTTGAGGACCCGTAGCCTTTAGACTTTTACTGCCAGAGGTTTGAAGCAAGCTATACATTCTGGCTGCCGCTTTCTCTAGGGCCTTTGAGAAGATCGTTTCACCTCTCTGAGCTTCAGTTTTGCCCTTGTGCAACGGCAATGCTAACATGAACGCTCAGTGAGGTTTGAGGACGGAGGGTAATAATCTTCAAGTTGGAGGGCTCACAGAGGCTGGCAGATTACAAAAAGATACTAAACAGGGTCTTCTCCCATCTTCTTACACCTCAACTTTGGATCTGTGTTGCTTTTGCTAGCCACAAGCCGGCCTCTTTTTCTGGAGTACCCTTTTCTCTTGTGCCAATCAGCACACCTCTTTCTGTAAGCATTTTGACTTGCTCATGGAACTCAGTTGAAGTCTTATCGGTAACGAGTACTCATTCCTATGGTGATTAGTGCCCAGAAGTTTAGTCATACCCTGCATTGTGCCCAGTCTAACAGAACACGTCTTTAACTCCAGCACGTGGGAGGCAGGAGCTCATGGATCTCTTTAAGTCTGAAGCCATTCTGATCTACACAGTGAGTTCCAGGATAGCCAGAGATACATAGTGAGAACCTATATTGAAAAAACAAAGCAATAAAAGCAAACAAACAAACAAAAAACAAAAACAAAAAACCAACTCACTACATTTTTAAATAAAAAAGACAAATGGGGATGCCCCCCCCCACTACCTTAGATATGGCATTGGGGTCCTAAAACTAACATTGTAAATTAAAAAAGAAATCTAAAATTTGCCTGAAAGAACTAAAAAGGAAAAAGAAAAAAGTTCCCACATCTCCTTGGAAACCCTCCCAAATTTTAAAAGCAGTTGATTCTCAGCACAAGATTTTCCCATGAAACCTCAATCAGCAAATGACCATGTACTAGTGTGTTTGTTGGTGATGTGTGTCACCTCCACTGGAGCAGAGCAGCAGCTGTAGATTGGATCTGCTGTGTGCTTTCCTCTATCCCCATCGCCTAAAGCAGAGGTGTGAATCTAGGAGGTCCCAGTGGATATTTGTGACATGAGCACATGGGCGGTGGGTTGAACATACTATCTACCTGTAAGGATAGGTAAATAATTATAGATGTTGCATGCCTGTCTTCAAAGAACTTGCTCAGGAGATGAACTTTAAGTAAAGAGGGGTGCACAGTTTCAGTGAATACGGACATTGTCAGTGAACAGCCAGGAAGGGCTCATCTCTCAGGAGTCTAGCAAAACAAAGGCAGAGACAGAAAGCTCACTTCTTCCTGCCCCTGCAGGCAGCTGATGATGCTCTTGAGAGGATATACGCAGCATGCCAATGATGAGCACAGTCATGCTGAAAAGCTGCCACATTTAAATTCATATGAAAGCAAGACGGAAGTAATTCATCCTGATGTAGGCGCACAGGTTTGCTTGCATCTGTGTCATAGTAACAGGCATAGTCTTTACTTTTCTGGTAGGCTCTTCAATTTGCTGAGGACATAACCAAATTTCATCCCCCAGAGTCATTGTTTTCTTTTAGGGATGAACACTTCCTCTAAAGTTATTCATATTTAAATGTGTGACTGTTAACTTGGATTTGAGATGAATATACTCGTCATCTTGTAGTCAGAGTGCAAAGATTATAGAATAGGATGCAAAATCGTACCCAGAAATCACCATATGCATCCTCAAATATATATATATTTGCTAATGCATATATTAAAAACTATGTTTTGATGATATTTCATAATCAGTAAATGTCAATATTATTTTCACATTTTAATATTTTATTGAGTGATAAATGTGTAAGATTCAGCGTTGTATTTGTAGATAAGGGGTGGATATCCAGGAAAGAAGCAGCCAAGATTCCAACATCACACGGTTATAATCTAAGGGACAGGATAGATATTATAGTCAAATGATGATATTGTATTTGAGATAGGGTCTCATTATGCAGCTCTGACTGGCCTGAAACTTACTACGCAGACCAAGATGACCTTGAACTCATAGATATTCACCTGTTTTTGTCAGCCAAGTGTTGGGATTAAATGTATGCACTAGCATGCCCATCATGTCAAGAGATATTTTAATCAAATCACCAAACGGTAAAGAGCTTGATTGTGGGGAGCAATCTGTGTGCCATATTTGGGACAGACAATAAATACTGAGAGCCTCTGAACACAGGAACCGGCATTTCTGCACTACATTTTCCTACTGTCAAAATAACTGAGCAAATTAATTTTAGTTTGGAAAGATTCATTGAGGCTCACAATTTCAGAGGGCTCAACCCATGGTTGATTAGCTTGCCTCAGTTGGGCTGCGAAGAGGCAGAAGTGAACAGTGATGTGAGCATTTGGTAGTTGTAGTGGAATTTCATTTGTATTTGCAAAAATAGCTTGCCTGAGGATCAGAGAGTAAAACAGCCACACTGGTCAGCCTTACAGACCAGGCAGCGGTGACACACACCTCTAATCCCAGTAGCCACACTAGTTTGCCATAGAAACCAGGCAGTAGTGGTGCATGCCCTTAATCCCAGAACTAGAGAGGATTATAAAATGGGAGGAGACAGCTCTCAGTCTCATTCTGAGATTCCTGGAGGCAGGATCGCCATCTTCAGACTGGGGTCGAGGTAAGAGCCAGGGGCTGTCTGTTTTGTTTTTCTGACCTTCAGGTTAAACTCCTATTTCTGTTCCTGAGTTGTTATTAATTGTGCTTTAGGTAGTGAAACTTGTTCATCTCGTGGCAGGTGGGAATAAGAGGGCTGTGGTGAAGTAGAAGTACGAGGAGGAGAAGCAGCCACCACCAGGCAGAAGATGCTCCCCGCAAGGCATGTGTTTAGTGTTGCCTTTCCTCCAGGCAATCCCACTTTCTAGTGCCCACCTTCTTCCAATAATATGCCATCCAACTAAGAATCTCTCAGTGCATGATTCCCCTCATTATATCAGTTCCCTCTTGACCCACTTATTTCTCCAAAGTCCTACTTCTGAGCATAGCACTGAAGACTAAACCTTCAACAATCGACCCTTTGATGGTGGTGGTGATGGTGGTGGTGGTGGTGTGTGTTGGGGTGGGGAGCTTCTAAGTCTAAATCAAAACAAGATCAGAAGTGAACGTTTGTGGGCTGTTGGTCAAGTTTTTTTTTTTTTCTCACACTTTATCCATTACAGTGAATTTGCTCTACCCAGTCACATTCAGATACAGTTAGTTAAATCTAGGGTACTTCAACGATTCAGTCCTCACATGACAGAAAAACACCCAACCTTTAATTCATCTCTATCTCCCTTTTTAAAGCCTTCTACAGCTGAGTTTGAGGCCAAGCGCTCTCAAATATTTTATTAATATGTTCTCAAAGAAAAATTTAAAAGCATTCTCACACAGGCACACACACACACAAATGAATGATTAAATGTAGCTTTAAATTTTTAAAGATTCAGAAAAAGGATGATAAACTGTGGACCTTTGCTTTATCTTTTCAATCTCACAGCAGCCACTGTAAAATGGAGACAAAAGCACTGACCAGGTGGGTGATCTGGTTGTGAGGAACCAGGAAATGTGTGCAAAGTGTTTACTGTTTCCTCCTTGCACAAGGGGTGCAGAATAAATGAGTCCTGCTGGTACTGTCCTTGCCTCTCTATAAGAACCTACACCATATGCTAAAGCCCTATGACATGGAATTTTGCACTTGCTTTAGGGGCGGTTTAAAATCTTCCATGCAGTCTCCAAGGAAAAGAACCTGCAGTTATCATTTGTATCATGCTAGTTTAAAAGCCAGCACCTTCCCAGCGCTACTTTTACATTGGGATAGTTCGTCTTTTGAATTCTCGCTGTTAAAGTGTTTCTCCTTGTTCCCACATCACCTGATTCTGAGAGTACAACCCATGATCTATTCTCTGAATGGCACTCTTGGTTTGCAAAGCAAATTTTTTTCTAAAGAAAATTGTAGTTTCTAAAAGTAGGCTGACATCTCTGAGAAAAAAACATAACATTAACACATGTAAGAATTCTTCAAATTTTATCCTTAATGAATTCATTTATTAATAAAACATATTTCTAAAATCCCAAATGCTGTGAAATGAATGACTCTGCAA
The DNA here is from genome assembly GCA_028555095.1 of Dicrostonyx torquatus. NCBI lineage: Eukaryota > Metazoa > Chordata > Mammalia > Rodentia > Cricetidae > Dicrostonyx > Dicrostonyx torquatus. The sequence continues at coordinate 2,023,324 of JAQHUG010000190.1, read as the reverse complement.
AAGCTCCCTGTAATATTATATCTTGTAGTAGGAAAGATCACTTCGTGATTTGTGAAGTTGCAAACATACTGGTTAAGTGAAAAATAGCAGAGAAATGCTTTGTGGAAATAAAGTATCCTCACTTTATACAAAATAGTTATGTCAGCAATTCTGTGCATAACTGCATCATTATGGTTATGTTAAAGAATGTGTAAAGAGGATTTTTCATTCCTATCCAATATGGGAATAAAGAGCGAAAGAGAAGAGACAAAAAAGAAAACAACAATCTCTTAAGTGTTTGCCGAGCAACGAATTCAGACTCAGCACTATGTAAGGAGCTAAGAAAGTTTTCTTCTGAAATGTTTACAGTCTGTTATGATGACGGAACTTTTACTGCCGAAAATAATTCTCCAAATTGTTGGGCCAAATTTATTGAGAGCACAACTGAAACTGTGGCTTTGTCATACATGCGACTCCAGCACGTGCGCAAATAGAATTTTGTAGCTCAGCATCAGAGTTGGGGGTCAGCGGATACAAGATGTAAGAGGAAACAGCAAGGTTAAACAAATTTTTGCTGAACTATTTAACCCAAAACAAAACCCAAAAGGACCTTGCAGAAGGCAGGCCAGATAAGATATGAAGGGTGGGGCTTCAGGAAGTTGGTCAGATAATAAGGATGACTGGATAAGGCAGGAAGATTCCCACTCTACTGACCTGACCGTCAGGATTTCTGCCGTGTGTCAAGGCAGAACTCAAGGTTGGAGACTCAAGTGGTGCCTGGGTAAAGTCAGGACAGAGATAGTCTTCATCAACTCAAAGAGAAAGGAGAGGGTGTATTGAGGAAGTGTCTAAGTGCATAACAATAAGTAAAAATGGTGGAAAACGTTGTAAGATGAACTTCCCCCCTCCCACAGTGTATCTTAGTTTGGGACCAACACTAAAACCTTTGCAAACCAATTGTCAGGAAAAAGGGTCCGCAAGGGTCTAAAGAAAGGAAATGGCTTAAAAACAGCTGAAAAACTAAGCTTAGAAGAGAATGTAGAAAAAGGAGGTCTTTAAGGAACAACAACAGACAAAGGGAAAAAAGAGGGTTGACTACTGAGGACCTGGATAAATCTCAGAGACATTAGCAGATGCAGAAAGGGATATAAATTTTAATAACCCAACATAGTTTTCAGTGGCATTCTGCCAGTTGCCAGCAAGCAGGACTGGCTGATTCTATCATTGTCACTATTCTGGATGACACAGATGATGCTGTGTACCTTGGCCAGTGACTACTGTCACCATTTAAAAAATAAATAAAAGTGAAAATCCAGATGCATTGAAATATTAAGTTAGCTAAAAATAGATTTATCTCAAATCAACAACTCCTGCTGAACTAAGCCAACTGTGTGGGCTTTCTTCTCCACATAGCACCAAGTTTTTATAGCAAAATGTAAAGAGAACAGAGTCAGCTGCACGTGATATCACTGTTGGCAAGCCTCTGAGGCCAGCCTCAATCAACAGCTACAAATAAGGCCCAGCCCCAAATGAGATGAGGCCAAACCTTTGCCTGGTCATACCATGATTTGTTCTCTGAAAGACACATCATCCCACGCCCTCAAAGTTAATAAAAGTATTCTCCAGATTTCTATCACCCACTAGAAATTCAGCTGTCAGTATCACTTGGTCAATTAACCTACAATGTTTTCGACTCTCAATAATCAACTGTTTAACAGTCGTGGAGAAAAACAAACAGAATTCATCGAAGCCTTCTGGTTCGAAATCCATCTAAACCTTTCTTCCTCTGCTAAAAGATAGTTTCGTGTCATTACAACGTGGAGAAAGTGTGTGGTTCTCGGGCAGTCAAGGCTATGATGGGTATTTGCAGCTTTCAGAGACAAAGTTGATTTATCATCACTGTGTGTGCTAATGACCAGTTTCCTGGAGGAAGATCAGAATGACTTGCACCAGCAGTGGCTTCAAAGGCAGAGCAGAGTGTAGGGTAATTATATTTTCATGTGCTGATGAAAACACCACCTACCCAGTGATCTTGTGTCTGCTTGAGCATAACAGGATTTGAATAGTATTATTGTAGAATTATCAACTGTTCTGTTTGCCATAGCCTTTGAAGTAGGGCAGTGTTTAAATGATCTTAGTGAATCTACCAGTTTGTGTGTGTGCTTGTGTGTTTCCTTAATAAAGAACACAAACTAAATGACTTATACAATGGAAATTATCTCATATATATGAAAGCCAGAAGGTTAGGGGCAAGGTTATGGCGGGGTGGTTTCCTTCTGTGGTTATGGGGCCAAATCTGCTCTGTGCCTGTCTCTGCTTTCTAAGGGTTTGTCCAGCATGCTTAGCATTCTTCAGCGTGGAACTACGTCACCCCATTCTCTGCCTCCATCTTCACAAGGTGTTCTTCCCATGTTTGTCTGTGTCAAAATTCCCTTTGTTCGCAAGGACGAACATCACTCACAATGGCCTAAGAGTCCACCCTGCCTCACCATGACCTCATCTTAACTGATTAACTTAATAGCCTGTTTCCAAAAAAGATCACATCCTGAGATACTGAAGGTCAGGGTTTCAAAATATGCATTTGAGGGTAGTGGGTACCATTTAACCAGTACTGTGATGCTTTGGAGAAAATGGGTCATATGAAATTAGATCCTTACTGAAAAGATAATAAAAGTTAGCTGCACGAATTGACCTTAAACTGCCTTTTATCTGCCACTACATCTGACCTGATGGACTATACCACATGCTTCCCAGAGATTCTAGCTTTGTTCTCAATCAAAAGTTTTTTCTTCAAAGCATTTTCTCTTCAGAAAAAAGCAATCTATAGGAAAGATGCATCCTCAACCCTTTTCCAGTGGGTTCGTTTTAGTCTCCCTCTCCAACTCCGGACTGAACCGACTTTTCTTTTAGCTTTTGTGTCTTTTTCCTCATGACCTCTTTGGGTACTAGCAACTCAGAACTGTCCGTGTGAGAATCTATAGAAAAAGCAGTCTTGAATACTAGTCCTCAGAGTAAACCTTTGTAAACCCTGTGGACAGAAACATGTGTAGGCATTTTCCCTGCCTCCCAAGGACTTCTATTATATTGGTAGAGCCAAACAAAAATACTCTTCTAAAATAAAGGGGTCTAGTTTGCCTTAACTTAGAAAATTTACTGTCTTTCTAAAAGACATGTGAGATTTCACATAGAAAATAAAATTTGGAGCAAGAAAGCAAAATAGTTGTGAATATTTGATTCAGACCCTACACTCAAAATGTGGTCCCCTTCCCCCAAAGACTGTCTACATAGTCCTCCATATGCATTCTAGACCCCTCTAACTACAAGACTTCTCTAAGTATCATGACTCTCTCAGGCAGTTTCTTACAGAATCAAGCAACCTTTGCACTATTTGTACTTGGCAGTGCCTTTTATGCATCAAATAGTTTCTGTCTCTCAATATCAAATCCAAAAATTATAGATGTCAAAATAGACTAACAACCAAAACTAATGAGGAATGTATCAGTTGCCCAGTGGGTGGTTGAGTAAAACTTAAGCCAAATTAAATAACGGAGAGGCGTTTGTGTCACAAAGCCACAAGGGATTTATCCAAAGCAGCTATTATTTCCACGTGCTTCTGTTCCACTGTTGAGGGCCAAAGTTTCTGTGGCAAAAGCAGAATTTTCAGCATATTATTTATTCCCTGTTTAAACCTCACGTGTCTATAAGGTAGAACTGTAGTACAATACATGGAAGATAATGTCTTACAACAGAGCTTCCTTGAATTTTTTATCATTTACTCTGCCCTATGTTGATTGAAATCTGAGTTTCAATATGTTCCAACATAAGTTGCACCCATTGTGTGCCAGCATTATTCCAAGTGTGGTGATGATGTCGGGGCATCAGAACAAGCCCCAATGGAAAAGGACCCCATTTCATTATCGTGTAGCCATTGTGAGTCCCCAAGCTAACTCCTTAGACATGGGAATATCAACTGTGGGAATTTATGAGTTCTATCCACATATTCACCGTCGTCATTGAAAAATAGTCCAGTTACTATCTGGTGAGGTAAGCTGCTTTTGAGATGTGACATGGTCAAAATGTGTTTTATTCTCCAGAGACTCTAAAAGTTAAGCAAAGATGTAACTGGAAATCAAAGCAAATCACCATTGGAGAACATGGAAAGTAAACATGGATAGCTACTGTTTGGAGGTGTCCCCTCTGTTATAGGGTGACTATGAAGAGGACCTCTAAGCATTCAGGTGTTGAAGGCTTGGGCCTCAGCTGATAGATCTAATCATTGAGGCATAACTTAGACATGGAGATGTGATCTAATCAATGGGTTAAACTATTGATAGGTTCTTAATTTGGTGGTATTATGGGTAGGTGATAGAAAATTTTAGAGGTAGGGCCATGTTAGAAGTTGGCAACTAGGGGGACACTATTGGGGTTCATGTCTTCTAGCCTCTTCCTACCTTTCAGCATCATGGCTCATAGGGTGAGGAGAGTATCCTCAGCCACATGTTTCTACTGCTGTGATATCTTACCTGATCTCAGGTTCAAAGTAATGGAACCAACAGATCATAACCTCAAACACTGGTGATCACCTTCAGGAATAGAGAATTTCACATCTCCTGAGGACAAGAATTAAGATAATAATTCATTTGTTAAAATGTATGTCTATATCTGTCCTGAGTTAAAATATGAAAGAGATGCATTGAGGACTATCCATTGATGAAACTCTGCTGTTGGCTCCTGACTTTATAGGTCACCTGGAGATGCCCAATGAAACCATGAAACTTAGGCCACCGCTTCACTTCGCTGAGAAGAAAAGAGATGGGGAAGTAGGAGCAGAAGAAGCCATGAGTGAGACATACTGTAAAGGAGAAAGGACAAGTCAGGCAGCACTGGTCTTCAGTCTGGGTTGTGTTGCTCTGGTGTTGGCTCCTTCACGGATCCCTCTCCAGCAGGGCAATTGGAAGATTACTCATGCCTTCTGCTCCATTTCCTCTTCCGGTGTCAGTTTTAGTTTTCTAAAGAGCACTATTCCTGTCCACATACTTCCAATGACTTCCCACTTTGCAGATGCTAGAGGAACAGCTAACACTTTATAGCTCAGAGGCTCCGGAACACCTGAGGGAATCTGCCATTCTGACCCATTCTCTCTGTTTCTGTCTTTGTCTCTCTTTTCTGTGTTTCTGTCATTCTTTATATCTGTCTTTCTCTGTCTGTCTCCCTCTATCTATCTCCTCTCTCTCTCTCTCTCTCTCTCTCTCTCTCTCTCTCTCTCTCTCTCTTCCTCTGTATGTGTGCGTGTGTGTGTGTATCTCTCTCTCTCTCTCTCTCTACTCTGTTCTACCTCAGTGCTCAAATTCTGTGCACGAACTCCAGGTTATACAGCTAACTCAGATTTCCTGTCCCGGTCTCTGTATCATGCCATTATTACCACATGCCTGGCCATTTCTAAAATCCCAGTTTTAAGTCTCCAGTCTGATAACTGCCTCTTGTCTCAGCCAAGGTATTCTAGCATGGTCACTGCAACTGCCTCTAATGTCCCTGAGCATCCCAGGGTACCAACACTGTCCATCAGCACAGCTCTCCAGGGACTACCTTTCTACCCAGCTGCACAGATTCCGTAACTCAGGGGCAGCCATGGCTTCAACTTTTCCTTGCTTGGCCTACTCCTTTCCTTGTCACCTTATCGCCCAGCCTGGCTCTCTACGTCTGCTTCAAGGTGAAAACACGGCCTAAAAGCATGCTGACTTTCTGATGGAACTCAGCTAAGCATATGGCTATGTATGACAAGTGGAGTTCGCATTACTGGACAGTTCTAACACATTTCTTGATAAACACTCTTTGTATAACTATTTATTTTTATGCATATGTATTTATGTCTGTGGACCACATATATATTTGGTGCTCTGGAAACCAGAAGAGGGCATCAAGTCTCTTGGGATAGGAATGAATGGTTGTAAGTCACCATGTAAATGCTGGGAATGGAATCTGGGACCTCTGAAAGAACAGCCAGTGCTTCTGACCTCCTAGCCATCTCTTCAACCTCTTAATAAACATTCTTGTTCACTTTCCACCTGACGCTTCACACATGACGCCCCTTTTTATCCTTAGTCCTTCAGTTTCTGCTCTCTGAATATATGCAACCAATTGATTTTGTTTTACATTTTGCTTTGTAAGAAAATAGAAATATTATGGGAAATTTTACTTCATTTTCTTTGCTAAATAAACCCTACCTGAATTTTTCTTTCCTACCATTTTATTCACCCATCTCTCCACAAGGCAAACTGACCCATTGTCTGGTTCACAGTCTGTTGGTCTGCTGCTCAATTGCCCATGTAGTCACTTATATAACCTCGAGATGTCCAGGTTCTCCCTTTTCATTGGATTCGCCAGCTTTGAAGAATGGCAGGCTCTTGTATCCTGACTGTCCGCACTGAAATAAGCTGTAATTTTCCACACTAGCAATGGCCAAGCTTGACTTCCCTGGCTCTATCGCCCTTTCACTGTTACTCTGAAGAATTGCTTATATTTTCTTTCTCAACTTTATTACCTCCTTTCTCTACACACACACTCCAGTGAGGCCTTGTCTCCCTCATTCCGATGAAACCATTCTTCAACGACAGCCACCAACACATTCTCCCTCATCTAGTCCTTTAATATATATATAATATATATACATATATATATATTATATATATATGTCCTTGATTGAACTTTTGTGGACTTTAACCCTGGATGACCACGGTTGTTTTTTTTTTTCTTGAAGTGTCCAATTTTTTTTTTTTTTTAGGTCATCACAGACTGAGTTTTGCTGCATCTCACTGTCAGTTTTCACATTCTCTGCCATTGGACAGAAAGTGGGAAGGCTTCAGCACTGATCCGCGGCCTTTCACCTACTCTTTCCTTTAGTCATCTCAAAAGATAGAACTGTGTAGGTGCTGTATAAAGACAATGACTTCTAAACACACATATTCAGTCTCTACATCTCAATTCATCTCCAGTCCCTATGTCTCAGCTCATCTCCAGAATGGTTGGTGAATGGCCAACTTTAGAAGAGACTCAAACTTAGCAGTGCCTACCCAGAAATCTTGATTTTTTGCCTCCATAGAATTACTGACCTTGGAAACTCCCCCCTGTTAGGATGCTCCTCTCCCATCAGCACTCTGTTCCCCATCACATCCGATCTGATCCACAGGGTCTTTCACCACAGTGCATTAGAGTTCTGTTACACCTTCCCACATTTACGGCATGATCTTCCCACCTCTACCCAAGCCTCTCATTCTTCACCGAGCTTTGCCTTTACATCCGCAGTGGCCTCTCTGACTGTATTTCTTTCACTTCCATGCTTTACCATCAAATAATAAACTCCAAAAATCAAACATTTCACTCTCATGCTTAAAATCTTATAATAGTTTTTCAGCACAAAACCAATAAAATCCAAATTCATTACCATGATGAGTATTTGTTTTGGACAGGGTCTTGTGTCTGCAGGTTAGCCTCAAACTATGCAGTCCAAAATAAACTCGAACTTTAGATCCTCCTGCTTCTACCATCGGAAGGAGGAGATTACAGTGTGTACTCCCACACCCGGTTTACCTTGTGCTTGGGACAGACCTGGGCTTCATGAATGATAGGCAAACGAGCTACCCCTCCATCCCGACTTGACATTTCTGGTCTTTATATTCCGACCTAGGATATTTCTTCAGCATTTAACGTCATTCTACTCCAAGGTGGGGACACCACTGTGCTCCTGCTCTGGGGGTCTTTATCTTGCTCTTCCATCTGCTAAAACCCCTCCCACTCCCTGTGGCTTTGCTTGAATGCTTCCTGTTCATCATTCAGGGTTCTCTTCCCTGTTGCTCTCCAAAGAGGGTTCCTGCGTGACTCTCTCTGAAGGGCTGTGGCTCCTTACTCTCTAACTCAGCAGCTTTCAACCTGCAGAGATTTTTGCCTCCCAGGGGATCTTTTCCCAAGGTTAGAATCATTAGGGGTTATCATTACCAGGAAGAGTGTCTAGCACTCGGGAATGGATGTCAAAGACACTGCTAAGCATTTTAGGATGCACAGAGCAGCCCTTCCTGGGGAAGATTTATCTGGACACCACAAATGCCAACTGGACTGGTGCAGAAAGTCATGCATGGCTGCTGAATTAGCATCCCTTACTGACCAGCACAGCAAGAGTTAGCATTTATTTCAGATTTATATGCATCATACAGTGTCAAACTTTTTAGGTACGTTACTCTCCTTAACCTTCACATATCTGCAGCTGTAAGAAGGTCCTATTTTTCTGTGTTACACTGATAATACTGGGGCATGAAAAGGCGAAGTGTCTTTCTTTAGGTCATGCTGGAGGGCTGTGATTTGAATCCAGACTGTCTGGCTCGGCTTTTTTCACCCTTATATTATAGAGCCATGAAATTATATTTTTCCTATGTCTTCTATTTGTCTTCTCTCTCTACTGTGCAATCTCTATGAGGAGCGTGGATTTGTTGGTGTTGTTTACTCCTCTTTGATCTTCTCGGTCTAGACATGGAAGCTACCAAAAAACCTTGAATAATGAATGAATAATTTGGAATGCCTTCCCAGCCTCACTTCACAGGATTTCCTTAAATAAAACCCACTTCTCAATTAATGGCATCTTTTCTGCTACTGAGGCTTTCTGTTTCTGGTCTCTCTGAGTTTAGCCCACACTCCTTCCCAGGTCTGGTTCTTCCATCTTAGTGTTTGCATCAATACTTAAACAACTGTACCGCTTCGCCCTTGCATCAAATCCTGCGGAATACGCCTTAGGTCCGTAGATCCACAGTGTGGTTCTCAAAGAGAATTTAGAACAACTTTAGGAGTCCGAGCCTAGTTATCTGCTTCAGACTCAGATAAACTAAGCAGTACAATGATAAAAAGTTCAATTCTATCTTGAGAGTTTTCATATGGTGTTAATTATAATGCTAGTGGAAAGAGAGAAATTGTGGAAGTTCTTTGGAAACGAACTCCTCCAGCCCTTATTCAGGTAAAGCATTTTATCCCTGAAATCATGTAGAAGTTTCACTTGGCTCATCACTACATTTCATATATTCTTTATTTCTTTAAATTTTGTTTCATGTGGACTGGTTGGGTGTCTTACTTGCATACCTGCATGTGCACTTTCTGCATACCGTACACACAGAGACAAGAAGAGGGTGTCAGATCCCCTGGAACTGGAATTACAGACAGTTGTGAAATACCATATGTGGATACAAACTAGATCCTCTGAAAGAGCTATGTCTTACTCACTGTTCTATCGCTGTGGATAGACAGCATGACGGGAGGCTTAATCTATTATCATCATGGCATGGAGCATGGCAGCAGGCAGGTATGATGCTGGGGCAGTAGCTAAGATCTACTGGTCAGCAAGCAGAGAGAGAGAAAGAGATTGAGACAGAGACAGACAGAAAGACAGAGACACTGAAATAGAGAGACAAAAAGAGAAACATAGAGAGAAACTGGACCTGACATGGGTTTTTCTTGAAACCTCAAAGCCCACCTCCAGTGACATATTTCCTCCAACAAGGCCACACCTACTCCAACAAGGCTGCATCTATGTGAGCTTATGGGTGCCTTTCTTATTCAAACCAACACAAACTACCAGTGTTCTTAACCTCTGAGCCATCTCTCTAGCCCCTATTTCGTATTTTCTTCATTCCCAGCCCTCAGGCCAATGTGTCCTGTTGCTCTTATCTCTTAAACACTGTTTCTCTTTACCATTGTTTGGGGAGTTAGAACGCCTTGATGACGTGTGTGTTTATTATATTGCTTTTGAGTTGGGTTTCATCCTGTATTCCAGGCTTGCCTCTAATTTGGGCACTCTTCTTACCTGTGCACCCAGAGTGCTAGGATCACAGGCATTAGACACCACTCCCAGCCCTTCCTTTATTCCAGAAACTTTACATCTGTGGTTCTTGCCCTTGGTTCATTTGTTATGTAGATAGGGGGAAAGATATTGTTTGTTTTCACCTTGAGTCTTCATTGTGGTGCAAACTGGCTTATTGCTGGAGAGAATATACTGGAGGATGTCACAGTTCTTCAAATTGCTCACCATGTTTTGGTGAATGTAACAACAAAACACAACAAACAAACAAACAAAAACCAAAAGTCTGGGACTGTGGTTCTAATATGAAATGTCCCTCCCAGGGTCCTGTTCTGAATCCTTGTTTCCTTAGCAGGAAGCGCTATGATGAGAAGCTCTGAAACCTTTATGAGTTGTGGCCTATCTGGTGGAAGTATGTTATTGTGAGTGGAGTTTGAAGATTTAATCCAGGTCCCAGTTCTAGCCTTGCTGTTTGTCTTCAAGTTTATCTAACCCTAACCCTAACCCTGCTACAGGCTCCTGCCACTGTGTTGATGACATCCTGATGGGCTCCGATCCTCTGAGACTTTGAGCCTAAATAAATCTCCCCTCCACATATTGTTTAATCTAAGTATTTTGGTCACAGTCATGCAACAGTAACTCATACAGGTGAGTTGTTCCCCAGATGATGAACAAGATGTTGTATATATAATAATCAGGACAAGAGAAGGGTTACTGAGCAGTTAATCTGTGTGGCATCATTTGTCTTTTCTGTAATGTAAGTGGTTAAATTCAACACTTGGTAAGAGGGACCACCACTGTGTTTAACCAGTTGACTGTGTGGACTTGGTTTGTCCTGCCTCGTTAGAACCTGGCTCCACTGCCTGGTCCCTAACAGAATACTTCTTCTGCATTCCTGCACTGTGCACTCCAGTTTCTGGTTCTTGTTTGCTGAATCTTGGAGCCCAGATGCCCAGATATAAACCACCTTTTCACTGCTTTGATCAAAAGAACATCCACTTGCTTTCCGAGACTAGTGATTCAGTGGTCCCAGGAGTGTATTACAGGGATCAGATGTCTCTCAGGCAGCAACATTTCATCTCTTTTGCTCGCCTCACCTCTCAAGTTCAGAGCAACTTTTGTAGCCTGTCTAGAACTGCTTCCCTCATGGACCACCACTTCAACACATCCAGAGCAGATGTATCCAGAGATGCTCTTTGGATTCATTAAGCTCACAATGAGGACAAGCCTCGCAGTCATTTAGAACATGATATTCTATAAAATGAGAAATTGCTCCTCTTTGAAGTAACCGATGATAGAAAAGAAAAGATGTGTTCTTTATAATGGAAGGATCATTGTAGTTCTCCTTAACCAAAAGCCAAGTATGGCACCAGTACAGTCTGGCATTATGGAATGAGGCCTTCAGACGTGAGGCCAAAAGCAGTCCAACTTAGGATGCATTCTTCTAAATATGTAAAAAAAAGTCTGCTCAATCTACAAGAAATAACATCCATTTAGTAGGCAAAAACGGGAATGAATAAGTAATGGTGTAAACATTTTGGTCACGAAACAACCGTTGAAATCCTGATTGCAAGAAGTGTTAGGGGACGAATGTGAGTGGCCAGATGGAGGGATAAGAAGGCTGATGTTCCAAGTAGAAGCAACAGCATTCACAAGAGCGTGGGTTGGGAAACGTTTAGCAGCTCAAGTAGGTCAAAAGGTACGGAACACAGAACAAGGGTGGAGAGACCTAATAACCAGCTTACCTATTAAGAGATAATCCAGAAAGACAAATTAATCCACGAGGAGAAATGGACTCTGTTCTGAGCACACAAGGTGATCTAAGCAAACTTTCAGAACGTAGTTAACATGAATACATGTGTCTTCAGAGCTGGTATGTATGTAGATCCTGGAGGAGGCGGGGCCTAGAGATCTGTTAGAAGGCGATTGCCATAACCATGACAGAACAAAGCACAGTACATTGTCTTTCCTGCTGTTTTGATAAATGCTATGACCAAGAAACAAAAGGGTCCAGGTTCATTTGGCTAAACAGGTTACAGTCCATCATAAAAGGGAGCTGAGGCATGAACCAGAGGCAAGAACTGAGGCAGAGATCATAGAGAGAGACCACAAGTGGGCATGCTGAGGCACACGCCTTACTGACTTGCTTCGTGCTTCTGCCCTATCTGCTCAAGACTGATACCTCCAATAGTGGCCTAGGATCTCCTCCATCAATTAGCAATAAAAATAAAAATGCCCACAGTCATGCCTATAGGCCCATCTGACACAGGCAACCCCTCAATTGGTATCACTCTTCCGAGGTGTGTCAAGTCTACAACCAAAAGTAGTCATCGTATCTATGAACCAATGCAGTGGAGAAACTGGAGGAAAATGGGTTGAAAAGAGCAATAAACCCACATCTTCCTTTCTAAATGTTATTATCTAAAAATATACAAAATATACAATTTGAAATCTGGTGTGGGAGGTCCTTCTGTCTATGTGTTGCTTTCATTGGTTAGTAAAGAAGCTGCTTTGGGCCTATAGCAGAGTTGTAAGGAACAGAGCTGGGCAGGGAAAACTAAACAGAATGCTGGGAAAAAAGGAGGCAGAGTCAGAGAGATGCCATGGATCTGTCACCAGAGTAAGACATGCCAAAACTTTGCTGGTAGGCCACAACCTTGTGATGATATACAAATTAATAGAAATGGGTTAAATTAATATGTAAGAAATAGCCAATAAAAAGCTAGAGCTAATTGGCCAAGCAGTGATTCAATTAATACAACTTCTGTGTGATTATTTCAGGTCTAAGCTAGCTGAGTGGTCAGGATGAACAAGCAGGCCCTTGTTACAACAGAAATCCAAGTTGAATATGGATATCAAGTATAGAAGAATTGCAATATGGCATTCCTAGAGCAGTCATTTTTCAAGACATTTGTATTTGGTAGATGGTTTTCTGATTAAAATATCAGTAAAGAGAATATAACACAAATAAAAGCCAAAAAGACATGGAGCACTGCTGCATCTCCCTAGATACTGGATGTCTTCTTAAATAATTCACTCATTCTTTCAAAAAATATATCAATAGGATAAATTCACTAGGCACATATTAACCAAAGTTTGTAAGTAGGATGTATGTTACAGCACAGACTTTTCAAATGTAGAATACCAAGAAAACTTGCAATTAGCATATTATCTCATGAAATGGAAGAAACATTTACTTTAATTACATAAAATACAAAATTATAGCCTACTGGGTTCTCAAGTTCAGAAATCATTTTTATCAATAACTGTATATTTGTCTAATGTACAGTGATCAGTCTTGAAACCATATACACACAAACAACAAAAATAGACTCAGCAGGCTTTATACAATGTGTGTAACAAACAGAGTTAAAGGAAAAAGGGTTCTCAACTTGAAGGTCGGGGAGGGGAATAGGAGGGATTTGAAGGAAGGCAACTGGGAGGGGTTGGAGGGAGGAAAGGGAGAGCAGAAGTCATAAAATTTTTTTTTCAGCTAAAAACATTTTTAAAAATAACTGGTTCTGAGTGAAAAAGTCAGACATTTCTCACCGGACATTGAACAGACTGATAGCTTTTAACTTGGCGTCCTTTTTTTTTGTTTAAATGCCACAGACTCAGGGTAAGTATTGGGACAAAGGATAAAGGCAGACCTTTGTCTCTAAGGGTTATGGTCTTGGCATTTATAGTTTTTCCTTTTTTAATGTTGTTCTGTCCTTTGCCCTCTCTCTTCATCCTGAACAATGCAACCTGAGCATACGGGTAGATTTCAGTATTAATAATTCCTCTTCTGTAGTAATGAGACATTTCAGAACCCTGGTCAGGTAAGGAAATCTCAGTTCTCGATTCCCTTCGCCTGGAATGGAAAGGTTTTGTTTCTTCTAGTTGCTGAATTTTCTTTGCTTTTGACTTTCTTAATATGGCTCTAGTTTCAAGCTCTGGGGGTAACATCAGATGCTTCTCTACCAAAGCAACACATTCAGCTTTTTCTTCTAGAAAGACTAGAAAGGCACACTGCAGCAGAGTGATAAAAGATATTAGCCAAGTCTCCAGGTTCCATATATATGGTCTGAAACAAGTCCTAGTACACTGCTTCTGTTGGCTCATCTATAGAATGAGATTTACAAAACCCCTTTCTTTTGAGTGATTACAAGTTTAATTTATGTAATATACTTAGAACATGACCCAACTCAGAGCAAGTTCTATCTAAAGATGCGATAGTTAATTTGAATGTGACTAGTTCTTTTCTTTTTTATATCATCATCATTATATTCTTCATTATTTAAAAAAATTTTCAAGTATGAATGTATTTTGACCATATTCTTCCCCTCCTCCAAGTCCTCCAGATCTTTTCCCTCACCTACCTGCCCAACTTTAAGCTCTTTCTCCCCCCAAAAGACACACACAAAAAACCTGATACCACAGCAAAAATACCCAAACCAAAAAGAAAAGTAAAACCACAGAAAAGATCTAACTATAATAAAATAAAAGCCGAGTCAAAAAAAATCTGTGGAGTCCAATTATATAGTTAATATACCTACCTAGTGTCAATTCATTAGAGAAATCTGATTTCCCCTCTCCTAGTAGATGTAAGTGATGGCTCAATCCTTAACCTTTACCCCAGTGTCTAGGTTTTTATTCATTCATTCATTCACTCATTCATTTTTTAAAATATATACACAGGAAAATAAAATACAATGAGATAAAACAAAAACTCTCACACTAAAGTAGGGCAAGACAAGAATCAGAAACTTCCTTGTTTTCTCAATCAGGAATCCCATGAGAACACTGAACTGAAGCCATAATGCAGACACAGAGGTCCTGGTGCAGACCCTTGCAGGCCTTAGGCATGCTGCTTCAGTGACTCATTCTACCTCAGCTGCTTCTTGGGGAATTAAAACCTGAGCTCAATGCATTCTAGACTCTTCCAACACATATTCCCTAATGCAGCTTTTCTGTTATTTTATGTTTCTCTTCAGACTACCTATATTTGTCTGAATTTGTCTAGTCTCTGTTAGAGCATTATAAATTTTAAGTTCTTCTTTTGCCCTGTTTATCATTTATCTTTGCTTATAAAGTACTTTTCCCTAGAATTCATGAGCTTTGTTCTCTCCTGAAATTATGTTCTGTATTGGGAAACTGGTGTGGGAGGTCCTTCTGTATATGTGTTGCTTTTATTGGTTAATGAATAAAGAAGATACTTGGGTCTATGACAGGGCAGAATAGAGCAAGGCAGAAATTCCAAGCAGAGATAGAGGAGGAAAAGAAGGCGGAGTCAGGGAGACGCCATGTAGCTGCCGAAGGAGAGAGATACCAGATGGAGCTTTAGCAGTAGGCCACAGCCATGTGGTGATACACAGCTTAATAGAAATGAGTTAATTTAAAATACAAGAGTTAGTTAGTAAAACTCTTGAGCTAATAGGTCAAGCAGTGCTGTAATTAATATAGTTTCTATGTGATTATTTGGGTCTGAGTAGCTGGGAAACAAATAAGCAGTCTCTGACTACAGGGAGCAGTGTCATGTTGTTAATATGCATTAGTCAGCCCAGAGTCCTTTTCAGTAACTCACTCACTTGCTCTTAATTCACCATTCCATCTATGATAACTGTATTTCTCTATCCTCCAATAGTTCCAGATGTAGTAGGGAAGGAAGGCAGGATGCTATGAAGTACACATAAATATTTTTCAGGATTTGATTAGGTAACATGTAACATGTTTACCTGACACATGGTGTATCACATGTGAGACAGACTCTTTTATAAAGAATACCACTGCCAGGTATGGAGCACACACTTGTCATCCCAGTACTGAGAAGCTGAGACACAAGCTTGCTGTGAGTTCATGACTAGCCTGGGGTATCTAGTAAATTCAAGGCTGGCTGGAGCTTTACAAAAAGACCCTGTTTCTAAAGAAATAATACACAGTCATCTGAAAAGAGATGTGAGGGTCTAAACAGCGACAAAGGGAACTTCAAGGACAACTCTGGATTTGAGACTTATTCAGAAACTGAATTGACAATGTCATTACTATCAAAATGCTCACTGACATTTTGTCTCATGAAACCTGGATGGCACGGTTTTACATGCCCTGTGATGGCTAGATAAGGGAGAGAAGGATGAAATAAGACTTTTACCTACAAAGGACAACTGGCTCTGTCAAGAATACTTTGAGAACAAGGTTTGTAAAGTCTGCTTTGATAGAGACTTGGGAGGTAATCTCAGCTCTGATGAATGCAATGAAACTGGGCCTGGAGTAAGGTTTATGGTTTTGCCAAAGGTGGCAGGAGGAGAGTAACTGACAGAAGTCTATCTTAGTATAGGGTGAAGCTGGTGAGGCAGCATTTTATCAGTTACTTTGAAGGGGCTGCTTACCTAGTGCCTGAGTGTGCTTAACAGAGCGACATAGAAGAGGTAAAAACTCCCCTGGGGGGGCAGTAATCATTTTTTAAAATGCATATTTGGAGCGAAAATAAATGCAAATCTCATGGTGTGTGTGTGTGTTTGTGTGTGTGTGTGTGTGTGTGTGTGTGTTGTGGTGATGGAACTCAGGTGTTCACACCTGTGTTTACAAACAGGTCAGTCTCCTAATCCTAATCTCTTTATTTTTAATATTATCTTTATTTGTTGAGGTTCTTTTTATTAGCATAGTTCATTTTTTTCTCTAAGAATAAGTTTAACAGGATTTTGAGAGACGTTTGAGGTGCTGTGTCATGACCTGTGTCAAACAGCGGGTGACTATCTCTGTTCTATGGTGTTGGGTAAAGGGAATGTGAGTGTCTCTGTGAACTGAGTACAAATGGAACAGAGGCCCTGATGTGGTGTAGGAGGGTTTTTCTGTATTTGGGTTACTCTCATTGGTTGATTAAAGGACTGCCTGGCCTATAGGAGAGGACACAGACCTTAGGTGGGCAGAGTAGACAGACGGAAGGCTGGAGAGAAGGAAGTGTGCCAAATGCCATGATCCTCCAGCCTAAGATGGATGCAGATTAGAACCTTCCGATAAGTCACCACCTCGTGGTGACATACAGACTTTTATAATGGGTTAGTTTTAGATATGAGAGCTAACCAAGAAAACGCTAGTGATAATGGGCCAGGCAAAATTTAAATGAATACAGTCTGTGTGTAACATTTCAGGGATAAACTAGCGGCTGTGGCCGGGAGCCAGGCACTGGGAACAAAAAGGCCCGCGTTCCTCTCAGGTGCTGGGAACACAGCATCCGCACCTCCTCTTACAACACAGATGCCCCAGAAAGAAGCTGAACATCCACCCAATGAACCCACTGAGATGTTTCCTTTGTTCCTCCTGAGAGAAAAACACCATTGGTAGTGTTTAAAGTAGGGAGAGAAGGAAGGAATCTTAGACTGATTGACTCACAGATCATAAACCCAGATTCTACCTTCAAATGATCCCTCACTGACATCATCCTAA
The DNA here is from genome assembly GCA_028555095.1 of Dicrostonyx torquatus. Taxonomy (NCBI): domain Eukaryota; kingdom Metazoa; phylum Chordata; class Mammalia; order Rodentia; family Cricetidae; genus Dicrostonyx; species Dicrostonyx torquatus. Next base: position 2,006,085 of record JAQHUG010000190.1, on the reverse strand, counting down.
ACAAAACAAGGCCAGCTTTGGTAGCACTCCAAGAGAAGAGCTTCATTGTTTTCAATTACCTGCCTGAAAGGGATGTTATGACTGGTTGCTGCTGGCTGTTCACAGGTATGTGCTTCACATCATCTCTTTGGGCAAATCAGAATGAACACACACTTGGCTTGGTCCACAATATATACAAAGATTTGAAGGGGGAGACACAAGTAGAGAGCTCAGGTACTTGTAAGGGATGGAGAAGGGCTACTCATAGAAATCTTGGAAATACTTTAAATGTTCTCTGGTGTTGAATAGGGTTGCTCATATAATTCATGCTGGAGGCTCTTCAACTGATTCCAAAGGTCCAAATTACTGCCCAGTTAATGCCTCAGCCTGATCTCTCCACCACTGTTAGAAGCTAACCTCCCCCTTGCAGTAGGTAACAAACACTATGGAGTCCCTTTGACCTGGTCTTAGAAATCCTTCCACCAATGCACATTCTGGATTTGGCTCCCACACTGATGAGATTGACCTATTACTTAATCGATGCACATTTGTCAGGTTTTGTTGGGAGTCAGTTCAATCCCCTGGCACTAGTGGGATCACAAGGATGCCAGGACAGAGTGGCCCAAGGTTGATGAGTGCTGCTAAACCTAAATAACTTTTTTCCTGGCGTAGAGATTTAAATGTTTCTTCAGACCGAGTTTCTATATGTAAGCCAAGCTGGCCATGAGCATATGATCCTCCTGTCTTTGCTTTCTGAGTACTTGGAAAATGGACATACGCCATCATGCCTGGCTCCTACTCACATGTTTACCGCCAGCTCACTTCATCCTTCATGTTACTTTGGTAGGTGATAGTTCAGTGTCAATGAGCAGTATGCCTCCTGAGAAGAGAATGGTGCTAATGTCTTAAATAAAACATAGGAGATTTAAAGGCATATGCTCCCTTTTCCTTGGAAGAACTCCAATCTGGTAAGGAAATAAATATTAGAAAAATAAGGCAGACAGCCTGCCATACCACGAAGAGTGAAAGCTGATAGCTTGCCATGGTGTTCCTTCATCCAAAGTCCTCTGCTTTGCAGAGATTGTACTATCCAATTAGAATGAGGCCTTCTCTCAATGAGATCACTCTCAACAGATAAGGGCATAAGAAGAACTGGTTGGAAGTTGGACATGATCAAAGAGGCATACAGGAGTAAACTTGAAAATGAAGGGTTGGATAGAGACCCACGTTTGAAGGTCATTTTTGCTCTGGAGCCATACTCTTCTGTTGTAATTGGAGTCTGGCTGACACAGGACCCGAGTTAATTTTCAAGGATGCTGTTCTTCACAGTGTCCCCTTACTTTACCCTTTGACAAAAGTTGGTATTAACACAATTAAAATATTGCTCTGTCTCTTAAAGTTAAGTTCCCCTTTCCTTGCATTATTTCATCTCAAGCAAGTGGTTGTTTTCTGCTACCAACATCAGAAAGTGACTGCTTCAACTTCCTTATAGGTAACCAAGAGGGAAAAAACAAAGAGCACACATGTCAGGTTCCTCTCCAGCACCTCTGCCTACCTGGGATTTTGGTGTTATTTTGGACCCTCAACCCAACAGCATGGCTTGAGTTAAGCATCTCCCTCTGTAGGCATTTATTGTTATCTTAGCATCACGGAATGTGTTTGCTGCACTCTTTGCTTTTCAGTTAGCTGGTCCCTTCAAGGGTATCCTTTTGTCCTAGTATTCCCAGCCTTCCTTCTTAAAACTTTGCCATCTACTGAGCATTGCTCACTAGCCACCTACGCTCAGGCCTTTACAAAACCCAACCATGAAATAAATAACACTGATTGTATTCTTCCCAAGGTAATTGGCATTTAAATAGGATTCAAGGGCATCAGACTGAAAGGAAGGTTCTAGGAAAGTAGAAGTTTGGTATCATATGAGAGATGCAGGAGAACAGGGGAGCGTGGGACAGATATTGAGACTCTGTAGGCCTTCCGGAGGTCTCCACTGAAAAAGTCCCTTGACTAAGAGAGATTTATTTTTAATATTTTTTTTTTAGTTTTTGAAATTATAATGTAATTAGACCACTTCTTCCCTTCTCTTTTCTTCTTCCCTCTCACCCCTCCTGTGCACCCCTCTTGCCCTCTCTCAAACTCGTGGCCTCTTTTGCTGTACATACAGATGCATAGATGCCTGAATATGTGAATACACCCTGCTCAGTCCATATAGTGTTATCTGTATGTATATGATCTCACAGCTGACTGCTTGATAACCAATTAGGGTACTCTTTCCCGGGGAAGAGCATTGCTCCCCTCTGACCTGGAAGGAGAAGTGCCAGGGTTCTCAAAGGAAGAATGTTGTCTGTGTCAGAGCTCTCATGCCCTCATAATAATGTCTTAATTTTATTTACAAGAACTATGTGTTATTATGTGTATTGCTGATCATTCTCATAGGCCAGTCAGGTAGGCTTGATTCTCTTGGTTTTCACAGGAAGCAAAACTTTCTGGGGTCAAGGCCACACCTCTAGTTTCATACTTTTTTTTTTTTTTGGTCTTTTGAGACAGAGTTTCTCTGTAGTTTTGGAGCCTGTCCTAGAACTAGCTCTTGTAGCCCAGACTGGTCTCCAACTCACAGAGATCCGTCTGCCTCTGCCTCCCGAGTGCTGGGATTAAAGGCGTGTGCCACCATCGCCTGGCTGGTTTCACACTTCTAATAGAGCTTGGGAAATGCCATGTCCTTGTCTTCTGTACCATTACCTGCTGCCCTGAAATGCTTCATACACACTGACTTTGCTTCTCCAGGATGACTTCCTGCTTTTCTTTTCCATTTCCCATTAGCAAGAACAGACTAACACTATCTGAAGTACAACTTACTTATAGCCAAGCACAAGATGCCGCCCTTCTGTGATCTTATGTGCTAGTGCTAGAAGACACCAGGTCCTATACCCCATTGCCATTCCTCAAAGTTGTTAGCCCTGTGGTCATTCAGTCAATTGTTTACTTTCTCAAAAGCAATGTCCTTTAAAAATACTAAGAAATGAGATTTTCTCACATAGGAAAAAATACTCATTTTACTTTATAACTGATTTTTGAATGCCATAAATTAGAGTGTACATTTTATATTCTTAACATTAATGTATTGTATGATTTATGATTATTAAGCAGTGATTATAAAAAATATTGGCTCTACATACTGGTTTGACTTAATTGTTATACTCAATAAGTAGAATCATCCACATTTGAATAGAAAAACCCAAAATACCAAAGTCTGTCATAGTAACATAATAATTTTACAGAGGTAAATAAACTTAGTTCCACAGGTAAGGATTAAATGAATAAAAAGTAATAAAATACCACTGGATGTAGAAATTTAGAAACTCTATCAATGCCTTAACATCTAAAAAAAAAACTTTAAAAATTAACTGCACAAATAATCTGTACTGCTTCCACAAAAAAGTCAGCCCTGGCCATTTGTTCTGAAGATTACATTATCCGTGTGTCCTGCTTTGGGGAGACAACTGAACAAGCAGCATGACATTCCTGGCATTTGGGTCCAGTCTCTGCAAAAGCAGACTCTCTCTGCTTCTCTCAGGCCACCATTCACAGCCCACTGATGCATGGCTTCAGATGTCCCACAGAGGATGACACACAGCTTAACCAGTGAAACCTTCCATGTGATTGGTAATTTAACATCCTAGACATAAATTAAGTACCGGGTGACATACAGGATAAACAATTGCGTTTCAAGACAGCGAAAACCATGGAAGCCCCCATGTTTTCTGTTTCTGCTAACATAACTGACGGGACAAGAGACAAAAGACACTGTTAGAAAGAAATGCCTCTTGGAGCAATCACATGCCTCACCTAGCGTATGTTTCTCAGGGGTCTTTTGTTACTCTGTAGCACATTGAATTATCCTTCCCATTACCTTGGCAACTCAAACAAGGACCCCTCACATGCTGATGACTTTGAGATGATGGCACTAGCTGCCAGGAATAGATTATAATTAAAGTATTTTAATTATTAAGCAGAATTGAGAAGTGTTTTTTTTTTTAAAAAAAAAAATAAACCTTGTATATTAATCACAGAGGAATCCAATTACTGGCAGAATTCTTTCTCTCTGTTTGATCAGCAGTTTGGAGCTTTTTGTCTCTAAGGCTGGTAGATAATTAGAGAAATTGCAACAACCTTGAAGACACATAGCCCCATCCTTCCCCTCCTGCGTTCTTAGTTATGAATGTAAGAGAATGTGATGACTGAAAGCAGCATTATTAACCAGCTTACCTTGAGAACAATGGCAACATTAACAAAGGGGCTGTCCTAATAAAGGGTCCGTGCGGAGCCCGCTTAGGCAATGGAAAGTGTCCCTTTATTCTGCCTAGCACCGGCTCAGCCGGAGGTTGACTATTTTAAGGCAGGCAGTAGCCCGAGAAGGGACAAAGCATTACTAGAAAGCAGAAAGCCTCCCCAGCGCCAGGCTTTCTGCTTCTTTCTTAAAAACCATAGGGGCTCAAAGGAAAAGGACCAATACCTTCAAGTGAGAACATTCCAGCACAGGAGCATTGTCTTGGTGGTTGCTGTGCAGAATGAGTTGCTTGGGCATCCGTCCTTCTCTTCTTAGACACGAGGCTGCTCTGTGGCTACAATCAGCCCAAGAAGCCTTTGCAACACATTTGCACTGTTCATCCGCAACTGAAGGAGACTAAGCAGCTGGGCTTGGTGCTGTTCGCCTGCGGGCGGTGGATCTTTAGACCCTCTTCATCTGATTGGCTGCTTCCGAGTCTCACTGTACTCCTCTGCCTTAACCTTTGGCTATGCTCAATATATTTTCCCTAGGGATATAGTCAGAGAATTGCCCATCAGGGAATCTGTGCCAGGTTAAGTGGAGCTAGTTTAAAGAAGCAGGGACAGAATTCTGTATGGTTGTGTCTGTGCTTTTTTTTCCAGAGTTCCAGGAAATCTACCTACCTAAGAAAGGTGGATATAATTTAACAGCAGTGGTTTTATGTTTCCTCCCCGAAAATGCCATGCGTCTTACACCTGCATAACACACACTGAAGTGATGGGCTCTTCACAGCACAGCTTGTCTGGATAATCAACCCAAAATCCAAACAGATGGGGATGACAGAAAATATTAAGAAGGTTATTAAAAATGCCAGGATATGCAGTTGGATAACTCTACAGAAGCCATCTCAAGAAAGTGTTATGAGTCATTTACACAGAAGGTCTTTACAGCATTTGCGACGTTTTACACAGTACTGATAAAAAAACATAAAACTGACAAGAACTAAATATAATAACTTGATTAAAGTGTCTAGAAAAAAACATAACAGATAAATATTTTTACTTTCCAAAAGTATTAAAACTGAGAAAAAAACAGAAGTATATCTTTATCAGACATATATATGTGTATATATACAAATATATGTGTATGTGCATATGTATAATATTTATGTAAATTATACATATGCACATACATACACATACACACACGTACATCAGGTAAAAAGACTTTAGAATGGAGATAGTGAATTGACCACACACATTTAAAGTTTTCTCCCTCTCAAAACCCCACCAAAATGATCACAAAGTTTTTACTTTGAAAATCTTTATGCACAAGCATAAAATAATAAAGAAAAGTAGGAACAAGATTTAGAAAGACAGGAGGCTGATAGGCAGGTGGTTAGAGGAATCTTCAACCAAATAGGGGAAACCAAGAAGCAATGACATTTACAGCTACCAGCCCCCATTTCCCCACCCCATAAGCCTTGATTGATGGCACACTTGACCTGTGAAAGAAGGGATGAAGGTGGGGCTAAACCACAATAGATGGCACTCAGTTCAGGTGTGGTAGCACAAGCATGTTATCCCAGCCTTCAAGATGCAGGTTGGAGGACCACATCTGAGGCCAGCAACGGCTGCGTAGTAAGTGTCAGGTTAGCTTGGGCTACATAGTGAGACTTTGTCTACCTAACAAACAAACAACAACAACAACAAAGACACACACACACACACACACACACACACTCATGCACACACCTTAAGAAGAGCAAGTGGTTTGACTGTCTGTCCCTTAAATAAGATGCCAAAGCTTTATTCTCTGCGGAGATTTGAAGCAGAAGGTCTGTGAGCACACATGGGTGAGAATGAAGATACCAAACTGAATAGACGTTAGCGATAAGGGGAAATGAATGTGTCTACAGCTTCTAAGGCTTCCTTCCTCTATTCAGCACCTAAGAGACAGGTAGCAGGATACTCACTCTACAGAAAGATGATTTGATTTGAAGAATATTTTTTCTGTGGAACATGACTGTTTCAAAAGATAGGATTTTTTTTTTTTGGTACTATAGGCTGTCTCCAGGCTCTTTGAACTTGGTATACTTGCTAAATTGCACAGGCTGGCCTTGAACTTGGAACCTTCCTTTTTCAGCCTCTGTAGTACTTCGGATTATATGTCTGTAACACTAGGTCTGTCTCCAAGACTTGCAGGCTTTATGTCCAGACAGCTACTACTTAATCCCACCTTAATAAACTCTGTACATGAATTTTCAGAGTCCCACTCTTATATGTAAGGTGATCAAATATCAAATATAAAAGCAAAGAAAGAAACAAATCACAAATATGAGTTGGAAAAAATACTAAATTTTATATATATATAAAAGAGTTCATATACCATCCTTAATGCCCTTTGAGAAATGGTATGTATAGACAGCTCTCATTTAACATGGTATCTTAGCCTGTTTTCTAGTCCTAATAACACAGTACTAAGTTACTTCAAAAAGATAGAGATAGATTTATTATTATTCATATTTCTGATGTAAAACTTCCTAACCTTCTTGATACTATCATCACAAAGGCAAAGATGTGATAGTTCTAAAAATTATTTAATATAGATGAAATGATTGTTGTAGAAAGGATAAAGAGGAGGTGGTGATGGTAAAATGATGCATAGTAAAGGACCTTTGGAAACATTTCATGGAATTTAAAGCACAAAAGATGAATATTAGAAACTGACCCAAACTCAGTACTATAATTTGCCAAAACATAGAAAGGAAACACATTCTAAGTTAAATCAAGAAAGAGCAAGTCTGTGCCAAGAAAGAAATCATAATATTTTTCAATGTTTTAAAGTACAGCATACCAACTAAATGTTAGTTTAAGAATTCTATTTCCCTGTACATTTGTAATTAATACCATAAGAATTTTTAGTAATATGAAAAAATGTTTCCTGTTAATACTATTTGTCATGGTTTCAGCTCACATGGTCATTCTTACAAGCCTCTGTCTCCACACCGGCTAAGGGCTGATTATATTGCGTGCACAAAGAGAGACCAAATGTTGGCTACAATGGTACCTGCCTGTAATCCGCTCTACTCAGGAAGCTAAAGTGGAAAGACTGCCATGGTTCAAGGTCAACATGGGCTACACTATTCCAAGGCAGTCTGGGCTACAAAGCGAGACACTGTCGTAACAACAACAGTAACAACAAACAACAACGAAGAGCTACAAGAAATACAAGAAACACGAAGAGTCCTTTAATAGTGGGACTTACATATCAAGTTAGAAAAGTGATCTTAAAAGCTGAATAAAATGTCCAAAAAGGAAAATTAAAGCATAAAATTAGAAATATAGTCTTGGGCTCTAACATAACAGGATATCAAGAGAGACTGCAAAAGCAAACAAACAAAAAACAAAAGGAACAAAATCACTGCAAAATAACTCAGAGTTAGCTTGAGTTTCTGGCACAGAAGCATGGTATGAGTGCACATGATCGGTGATGTGAAGGCTCATAATTCAGGACTTTCTGAAAGTCTGGGGGCATAAAGTTTGTCATTTTTAAAAGAACATTATATATTCTTTATAAAGGGTCAAAAATTAAAATGGAACAATCTTCATAATAAGACTAAAAGCTGAAGGCAAAGTGAAAATGTCTTTAAAGTCCCAAGAGAAATGACTGGCTGCTTAGATTCCATACCCAACTAAAATATCTCTCAGTTCAAATAGAATAATTATGGGGGTTTAAGAAATGCATTTAAATTTTTTATTTCAATGATCTTTCTTGTGAGTTTATTGGAAGGTGTGTGCCCTGCAGATCTCTAGATCTCTCTCTCTCTCTCTCTCTCACACACACACACACACACACACGCACACACACAGAGAGGCGGTAGGGAGAGGACAGATAGACAGAGACAGACAGAAAGACAGGGAGAGAGAATATGACAGGGAGAGAAAAGTACGATCCAACAAAATAAAGAAGTCAAGAAATGGCTTCTTAGAATAGTTTGGGGTAATATTTCAAAAAGACTATATAGCAGAAGTTGCATTGGAACAGACCAACACTTTCTAGAAGTGGCTTCAGTCTGATAGAATGTGTATTGAGAAAAGATTTGTATACTTGGGGGAGTAGTCTCAGATGTCTTAATCCCAAGTACATAAAACAGCTGAGTAACAAAAAGAAAGAAGTGATTGACTAAGAAAAGTTCTCATAATGTACCTGTAATTCTCCTTTGAGTAGTTTCTTTACAGCTGCCGCAATGCCAACAACACTCGTACAGGCAGAAGTTACATCAGCAAAGGAAACCAGCTTTTCCAAATCTGCCTGGCAACAATCAAGTGTCAATAGCTCCTCAGCTAGGGTTGGGGCTTTGTGCCCACCTTTGCTCTTCCATGCTGGCATTTTGTCTGGCTTGAGCTCGTGAAGGTCTTCCGCATGCTGTTACAAACTTTGTGAGTTCATGGGTACATCCGTCCCCTTGTGTCTGGAAAGTCATCCGCTGGTCTGGCTGCTAACAATCTTTCTGCCCCCTAGACTTAGTAAATCCCCGAGCTTTGAGACTGTTATAGTTTGCTTTGGGGAGAGAGCCCAATTTCCATAGCTTATCTTGAGAGGGAAGAATTTTGTTTTTGCTATCTCTCTTGGAAGGAGAATTGAGCCAGAAAGTTCAGTTTTGCCTATGGGGTCTATTCTCTTTAGCTGGATAGCCATGTGTTAATCATGTCAGTAATTCTTGAAATAAGGTGTTAGGCAGTGTTTTATGAACATCATAGTGTACATACTTTATAACTGAAATGGTGTACCCTACTGCACACCTAGGCAATAAGGGATGGTCTGTTGTCCTGCATGGTTCTGAACACTGAAGCCAATTGTATCATAACTGAAAGTGTGTATGCAAACACATGCAATCAAACAGAAAAAGGAAAGAAGAAATACAAAATCGGTATGTCTATTTAGAATACTTCCTCTGAAGGAAATACAAAGAACTGGACACTGGACACTGTGTGTGCTGAGTCAGAGAGGGAACTGTGGGTAGATGTGAAAGCCCTGGCACTGCTGCCCACAACTGTGATCACACAAACATTATAAACACTTTGACTATGCAGTGTTTATTCTGTTGTCAGTAGTACAATAACTAATTTGCTCTATTTTTTTTTAATTTATGAACTTTTAAAGTTTTTCAGTTTTTGAGTTTCACAGTAAACCTAGCTTAAACTACAAATGAATCATACAGCTACACAAAATATTTTCTTTTTCCCTTTCCTTTTTTCCTTCTTTCCCTCCCTCCCTTCCTACCTTTCTTTTCTTACTTGGGATTGAAGCTAGGGCCTCAACCACGTTAAAAAATAGGTCTTCTATTGAGCTATATCTCCCCTGTGATATTTTCACTTTTTATTTTAAAATATGGTCTCAGGAGACTGCTGGTGTTGGCCTTGAATGATATCTGTAAACCAACCAGGCATTGAACTTGCAATGTCTTGCCTCACCCCTTCTAGACAACAGGAATTACAAGTCTGTGTCTATCCCCAAAACCTGCCTGCTTTCTATGTTTATAACTTGCTGTATGAGACTTTTGTTATGTTTTTATTGACTTTTTACTTTTCTTAAAAGCTAAGACATACCCAAATACACATCATTCTAAGCCTACATGTGCTAAATCATCAGTTCCATCACGGCCATTTCTTCACTCAAAGGTCTCAGAGACGATGTGCACATGGAGCTGCTATCTCCATTGATGAGGATGCTTCTTCATGAACATCTCCAGAGGCTGGCTGAGGACAGGGAACTTTTCAGAAATGTGTCCTTGGTGTCTGACTTGCTTTCTTTCTTTCCTTCTTTCTTTCTTTTCTTTTTCTTTTCTTTTTTTTTTGCCCTAGATATGCTTGTAAACAGAAAATAGAGAATGAACCTCATTCTCTATTGATAGATTTTTTTTTTTATTGATGTTAAGGGTGCATGCTTTAAACCATTTGAGGAGTCTGTTTAGGTCTTCAAAGGCTTTAGTTAAAGCTGTCACTGAGTTTCCTTGGGTGGCAGTCACTCTTTTCAGGTCTCTTTTTCCTGGCTTCTTCTACATCTGCATATCCCCATACTGTGCCAATCCCTCCTCCATGGCCAGTTCCTCTGAAGCACCACTAGGAGCTACTTCATAGCATACTCACCAACGTCAGGCAGTTTGACATCTCAGCGCACACAGCCTTGTTGGTTTCTTTAACCTCCCTCATGCTTAGTGACTCACTGAGTCACAAATGAACCTGCTGAGCTGCTTATTCTAGACACCCTTTGTGTAATCCTTGGTGATATCACCCCCACCCATCTAGAAGCTGCACTCATAGTTATTATGATCCTTCTAGAATGTCTTCAGTACCATACTATTGAAGTGCTTTCTTTAGCTGAAGCAAGACCCAGGCAAGGATCCTATTCTTCTAGTGGGAATGCTGCTATAATTCTTTTTTTATTGGTTGGATGAAAGAAGGGGCTTTTGGCCAGGCATGGTGGCACTCCCTTTAACCCTAGTACTTGGGAGAGAGGCAGGTGAATCTCTGAGAGTTTAAAGCAAGGTTGGTATTCATGGTGAACTCTAGGATAGCCAGAGCTACACAGAGAAACCCTATCACAAAAAGGGGGATTTGGGTAGAGAAAAATCATATCCACGTTGAGATAGACAACAGAGATTAGGAGAGGATGTGCTGAAGACTTGTCAGCACGGAGCAGAAGCATGAAAGCACTTCTCCATTTCTCCAGAACATGCATGGAGGAGCATCTGGGATGAGGAATTGGTCATCTATGACATCTTATAGCTCCTGTGTTAAACAGGTAACACACGCTGACTGCAGTGCGGTGATTTCTGAGTTCGAGGGCACAAAGCCTATCAATGAAACACACCACAAAAGGTTCCAACCAGTAGCCTGGGAGACTGACCCCAAGCAAGAATGTTGTCTGTCTTTATGAAGACTTGGCAAGCTTTCCTCTATAGATGAAAGTCTTTTCAGGAATCCATTTCCAGAACAGGATGCTTTTATCCACAGGTAAATAATTCCCCTTCACAATCTGCTTATCTAGAGTTGCCAAAAGTTTTTCTTTTCTTTTTTTTTTTTTTTTTTTTTGGTTTTTCGAGACAGGGTTTCTTTGTGGCTTTGGAGCCTGTCCTGGAACTAGCTCTGGTAGACCAGACTGGTCTCGAACTCACAGAGATCCGCCTGCCTCTGCCTCCTGAGTGCTGGGATTAAAGGCGTGCGCCACCACCGCCCGGCCCAAAAGTTTTTCATCTATCTTAATATTGGGAGTTGGAGACTCACCCTCATATTATGTAAGGAATAGTCATTCTTGAATCATTTAAACTACCTAGACCTAGCAGTAAATGCAATAATATAGGTGGGTGAATATAGCCTTCCATTTTAATATTTGATTTTAAAAAATTTGGCTATGGTCATTAGGGTCTATAATCCACATCACCAGACATTTCTCCACATCTCAAGCGGGAGACCTTCCTTAGATAGTTGCCAGTCTCCTGGATTCCAGTGAAGTCAATCCCTCATTACTTGTGTCTCACTGCTCCTCAGCCTCACAACTGTTGCTATGGGGGGGATGAGTTGTGCCTGCCAACCCACGGCTACCACTGATTTTCCACTGTCATTAGCATTTAGTGTCCAGACTAATAACTTGAAGTAGCTCTATTCAACATGAACTATGGGTTTTGTTCATGCAGGTGTCCTGATGAACAGACTGTGAAACTCAGTCGAGCACAAGAGAAAGGGACCCAGGGAAGAGAAGCACTAAACACAAGTGTGTAAAGCTACTTCTGGTTAACACAGGGGACGCATTCACGGTAACACCTCCCTAGTGTGTTGGAGGTTAGAGTCAGCTTCAGACACGCTAGGTAGGTGCTTTCTTACTGGGCTGCAATCACACTCCATTTAACATTTTTTTTTCACAGATGAGAGTATATTTTAAAATAAAGCAAAACTACAAGTATACTGAATTCATAAGTCAGTAACACAGTTGCTGTGTTCATTGCTTTGTTATTTCTTTGACAAAATACCCGATATAAACAGACCAAAGGGAAGAAAGAATTATTGTGCTCATGGTTTCAGAGGCTACACTACACTGGGAGAGGGGATGGGGTAGGAGTGGGGGAATATGATAGGAAGTCAAGCTGAAAGTGCCAGAGCGAAAAAGAGCCCCAAGGACACACTTCCTATGACTCATTTCTCTCATCCGGGCTCCCTGTTGTACTTTTCACCACGTACAATAATGTCATCCTACTGGGAATCCGTCATGGGGTTGATTGATCCATGCAATTGACCAGAGCCCTTAGAGTCTAATCATTATTGGAAATGCCACTACAGAAACACCCAGAAGGGTGCTTCGCTAATCTTCTAGATAATTTTTTATTTTATCAATCAAGTTGACAAAATACCATCAAAATGAACCATTGCAGGTATTTTATTATTAGTGATTATTATTATTACTGCTAACAGGAACATGTGACATATCTAACGGCATGCGCTATCCTTTTGTAGGATGGTTTCTTTATAACACTCTCATCAGAAATGTGTGAGCACTGAAGTGGATCATGATGACCTCATGATGTTTAAGGCAACAGTTATGGTGGTAATGGCGACGGCAATTTTTCTGCTTTATTTTAACTTTATGAGACCCCCATTATACATGTAGTCCCTTTTCGGGTGAAACACAGTGTGGTACCAGACTGTATGTAGCCTGACAAAGCAACATGCCATTTTCTTAGCACAGCAGAAGCTGCACAACCTGAAAAAAATAACTAGAGTATTTTTAAAGTTCACAGGTGGAACTGCAGTAACCACCATGGGCTGTTGTTTACAAAGTTGATGGACATGAATAATTTAGGCATGCTGAAGCTTTAATTGTAATGTTTACTCCATCAGTTATGAAATGAGTAAGCCTTAGGTAGCTCATATAAACACAGAATCTCAACATTGTCTACTTGGCTGTCACACATAAAACAAAATACCTGTAAACCATGAAATTATTCTCTAAATGACAAACAAATCAAAGAAATAATATTAAGATACAGTAGAGCTCTTTATGAAACACAACAGTATTTTTTTTATGTCTGGATTGTGATTTATCCATGTGACTCTTTTTAAATATTTCACATAATGTGACATTTTGCTACGTAATGGTTTTTCTTCTAGGCTACTTTGTTTAACATAGCAAGTTATAGAGCTCAATAAAGGAAACCCACATTCGATCATTTTATCATTTACCCTTTACTTTTTTCAGTATAATTTGACTTCTAGGGTTAAAAACAAAAATTAAAAATAGAAGCATTATATAATCCCACCATAGCATTCCTAGGCTTATGCGCAAAAACGTCACCATCAGTACATTGCAGTGGCACCTGCCCACCTAGGCTGGTAAAACACAGGTCTTTGGAATTAATGAATCAATATTATACTGGGCTACAGGAGAGATGAGACACATTTTTATATAATTAATATTTAAAATACAGTTTGTAATACATTTTAAAAACCATGAGTTTGCAATTAGGAAGAGTCTATAGTTAAACTCAAAAATCATATTTACCGTGGCCTTAAGTTTTAAACATTGCTAGTTTAACATTTACATTAAACTAGCTGCCATGAAAGAACTATTGTCTCTGTATAGGCAAACTTCACAGTGAGTTTTAATTGTGCTGGAATTCCTGACCGTTGACTGATAAAAGACTTTGTCCTGGTGTGTATTCCATTGCTGTGATAAACCCCGTGGCCAAAAGCAAGTTGTCATCTTAACAGCTTATAGTCCCTCATACAAGGAAGTCAGGGTAGGAACTTAAGGCAAAAAACCAGAGTCAGGAACTGAAGCAGAGGCCATGGAGGAAAACTGAGCCCTGCTTCCTGACTCTCTTTCCATGTTTGCCTTGACTGGCTTTTTTTTTTTTTATATAAATTCCAAGACCTCCTCCCCAGGGGAGGTACTGCCTACAGTGGCCTGGGCCCTCCCACATCCATCATTAATCAAGAAAATGCCCAACAAACATGTCTAGAGGGAAATCTGGTGGGGTTATTTTCTCAATTTAGGTTCCCCTCCCCCGATGACTCAGGCTGGTGTCAGGGTGACAAAATACTAACCTCACAAACTTCAAGTAGACTATGCAGCCCAAGGCTCTTCTTTTTCCCATGTCCTTAGGTTTCCCCTGTCTTTTTGTCCCCGCTCAGCAAAAGAGTTGCACATCATCTAAGTCATTTGTGTGTCATTGGGAGCTCTGCTGGGCTCTCCCCAGTTCTGCAGTTCTAATCGTCATCCAGAGAGCGCAGATGAGACACACAGGTTGTAGTGTAGAAGTCAGACAGAGTTCACTGCACAGCAGAGAGCTGCGCACGCTCATTGGGTACAAAGGTAAAAGAGACCTTTGAGTTGGTCCACATTTTAGGAAGGGTCTGTGTTATTTCTAAAGTTTCCAGAACAGCTTTTTCTGAGAAATGCTTTCCTATCCAGGTGACTGATTAGCCCACTTAGATTTCCTCTGACAGGAGAGGGAAGGTATACCCTTGCTGTTTAGCAGTAAGCCTTTTACTAGTTAGGAATGTTTTACAATTTTTATTCATTTCACGTTTATGAGTTTCTGACTTGCATGTATGTGTGCCATGTAAGCATTGTCACTAGATATCAGAGGAGGGCACCAGATCCTCTGAGAATAGTGGATAAGTGTAGGCTGAGTTTTTCTGATACAGCAGCTGCTTTCAAATTACCACACAGAGGCTTATATTACCTATAAATACTTGACTGATAGCTCAGGCTTATTGCTAACTAGCTTTTAAATTTAAATTAACCCATTTCTATTAATCTATATATTGTCACAGGGTTCGTGACTTTACCTGTCTTCCGGCATGTCCTATTCCCTCTCTGGTTTGCTGGTGTCTCCCCAACCCCACCCTCCTTCTTACTATCATCAAAAGTTTGGCTTTCTCACCTAACTTCCTGCCCAGATACTGACCTGCCAGCTTTATTAACCAAAGAGAGTAATACATATTCACAATGTACAGAAGGATTATTCCAAGCCAGTTAAGAGCACTGTCTGATCTTCAAGAGGGCTCTGGCTGATCCCCAACACCCATAAAAGCAGTTCATAGCTGTCCATAATTTCAGTTCCAGGGAATTATGATGGCCTCTTTCGGCCTCTGCAGCTACCAGGCACACATATGGCACAGACACAGATGTAGGCAAAACACCCATACACATAAAATAAAGATAAATAAACCATTTCTTTTAGAAAGCAATTGAAAAACTTTTTATGCTATATAGAAATGAAATAATTATTGCAGACTGGTTAATTAAATTTGTATGTTTACAGCAGATTTTAGACTATATAGAAAAGGAAGTTCTCAGGTTTAGGAATATAAACATGAGCTGCCAGTTCAAATTCCAAAAGCCAGAGATCCCAAGTGCACTTTTGAGACCTTGCCAATGGCTCAAGAAGGTGCCCCTGGCCTCCCTTAGAGCTCCTTCTGTTTACAGTAGCCTCCTTCTTTTCCACTGTCATTGCTTTTGTCTGCTCACTTCAAAGCCACAGTCAGCTGCAATCGCAAACACAATGCACTTGGCTGGGGTCTGGTTACCAGCGCTGAAACCCATTTTGCTTGAGAATTGCCTTCACAGCTAGCCTTATGGGGCTAAATTTACCACCGTGACCTACTTTGTTCGTTTATTTTCAGGAAAATGAAGATATCTAGGACTGATTCCCATGACAGTATCCAATAGACGAGTCTTGATAAAAAATAATCCTCCTCTCTACCAGCCAACCCATTCATATCGGCTCTTCTGAGCAATGAACAAGAAAGTAAATTACTCATATCTTCATAAGTAACTCTGCTTCAAAGCATGTTTCAATGCGTTACTTCAATCTCTGATGTAAATAAGTCATTCTTCATCCAAATCTCCTATTGGTTCCATCCATTTCAGGCACATTTGATCATCTCTGTCTCTTATTGACACTTGGCCTCAACTGAAATTAAGGAAGATGGAGAACTAAAGGAAGAAATTGAACATAATTAATTTACCCCAAATTCCTCTATTTCCTTATACTCTGATTCATAGATAAGAGGATAGAAAGACGCTTTTGCTGCAAGAAGCTTAAGCAAGGCTGAATCATGCACTGTGCAGTGTTAGGATTAAGTGGTGGGGGGTACCTTGTTGTGTTGGGGCCAAGGTGTGTCACCAAGAGATCACACCATGCAACAGCTCTCACTTAAGAGGCTTACTGGGGGTGTGTGAATGGCTACCTCAGAGTGGGGACATGAGAGAGAGAGAGAGAGAGAGAGAGAGAGAGAGAGATATTGAAAGACAGAGAGAGAAGAACAAGAGAGCCATCTAGGTTGGTGGGGACCTTGTAAAGGGTTGTTGACTAGTGGTGACCTAGCTTCTGAATCATTGAGTTCCTGAGGGCAGGCTGGGAGAGCTCTCCTGACTTCTAATCTGCAATGAGAGAGGAAGAAAACCCATCGTGGGTCCATTCCAGAAGAGTGTTGGAGGGGTTGAAAACCTAACAAAATTGTCATTGAGCATCAGCTTCCTTGTTAGCCATGTTCTTCCTTATATTGCTTACTTACATGGCTGCCAAGATGGATGATAAGGTTAAAAACCCACCTCTCTTCTCTTTAATGGATTATATATAATTATAACTTACCAATAAAGCATATATCATCACTGCATACCTGGACACAGTTTGCTCAGCCAAGCATCAATTTCTGTGCCAGCTTTTACTATCTTATCACTAGACAGCTGCATTGTTTATTGTTTCAATAAAACATATTCATTTGTTTGCTTATTTATTTATTCCCTTGCTGATGGTGTTTTGAGTGAGGCTGGCTTGTATAACTTCAGGAAATCCTCCTGCTAGAGCCTCCCGTGTCCTAGGATTGTAGAGGTTTAACGCTATGCCCAGTTGTGATTTCCACAAAATCACTTTAAAGATCTAAACTAGACAACGTCTAATGGACTTTTTTAAAAAACTCATTTATCTAGATATATATTTCTCTCTCTATTTGACTGAGTTCACACTCCTTATAGCACCATATTGAAACTAATTCATCATTTCATTGAGTATGCTGAGGCTAAATATTCTTCTGTCCTCTGTCTGCATTAAAACAAAGCTGGCTAAGGGAGTCCATGAAGGAGATGTGATCTGATAGACACGTACATTAGGACATATCCCAAGATCTTTCTCTCTTCAATTCTTCCTTCAAGTACAGCAAACCTGCCAGAAACTCTTGCAATCAGGGTTTCCATTCTTTTGCAAATACTTTTGCATCCCAAGCCTCATTTTTAGGTTGTTGAGGAACTGAGAGAGAATTTTTGCACAGAGATATCATGACAGGCAATTCAGAAGTCTCCAGATCGCAGGTGTGTATATAAGATGTCAAAAAATGAATTTGACAAGTTCTTTCTGTGCCTTTCCCAGACACTTGCTTTGGAAAGGAGGTGTGAATATGGAGGTGCCATAAAGAAAACCCGCTGTTCCAGCAAAGGATGGAGAAGCATAGACAACAATTTTGGGTGAAAGATAAAATCGTTTTCTTAGACATATAACCAAGCAGCAAAGAAAGTTAAAAAAGGTTCCAAAATAAAGAAAAATGAAAACCCAATGTTCAAACAACAAAGGGTGCCAGATTTTGTTGCGAATACATAAAGAATTAATATCCCCTAGGCAATATAGAAAACATAAAAGCAAATTTTTATATAAAAACAATGAAGAGCTGTCATCACCCCCAAAACAGAATGAAAGGTGCTACCAAGTTCTCCTGTATGCCGGGGCTCGAACCTGCCTCACAAGCTTTGACTTGCTGATGGCTTACTTTGTTAAAGCAGCTTTGCTTTTCACAAGTTGGCAGCTTAGTTGGATTGGGTCCTCCTCTGAGGTCGCCCCTCTCTTTATTCCGTTTAGCATCAAGCCTTGCTTTATACAGCACAGGACTTGGCTCCCACATTGCTCTCTTTCTCCTTAAACTGCATTTTGTCTTTCTTTCTGCCTGACTTGTTCTCTTCATTGTAGGTCTGTAGAGTAGTCATCAATAATCACACAACACAGCCAATACTAGGTTGTCTTGAAATCTCTTCAGCCAATGACAATAGTCCAAAACTCTTCAGTCTAGCTTCTGGCAGATTTTTTCTTTGGACAAGGGCAAAAAGCAGCCACACCTTTACCAAAATATCACTATAGCGGTCTCTAGTATTATTTCCCTCTGAATCCTTCTGAACTGGGCCTCCATGGTCCCCATTGCTCTCTGCTACTATTCTCTCATCTTCCCACTGGGATGACTAAGTAAGCCTTGTCCAAAGTTGTCTCACGGGTATGTTGGTTGACCTCAAAATTACCCACAATAAACATAGGAAAGGTGCAAGTAGGGTTTGCAAATTTAAATTACATCTGTTGTTGAGAAGATGTGAACAACTAACATACAAGCCATGCTTGCGACCAATGAAAGCCTAAGGGTCTCAGTAAAGTAACCCAGATAGCACTGCGCAAGGAGGTGCATTGTGAGGTGCAAAATTAAAATCATGTTGAACAGTTGACTATGTACATAGGGAAAGATGTTGGAATAGACCACAGCAGTTGGCTCCAGCAGTAATGTCACCTGAGAAGGAACTGGCTGAGAATGCTGAACCAAGCAACTCAAGAGAAACCAGAGAAACAAGGAAGCAAGACCAGGATTCAGTTGAGTTGAGTCTCAGTTCCATCTTCAAGGGGCCTTGTCATTTTGAATGGTCTCACAGAATTGCTGAGGGATTTTTATCACCCCATTAGCCAGTCATTTTTGACTGGGTCCTGTAAGAGGATAGGCATAACTTGTGTTTCCTGCCTAAGTGTTTCCCATCATCCAAGAACAAGTCACCAGAGAGGAGGACAGCCAGCAGGGAACTGTCAGGAGATGCCAGAGGTTGGGTGTCCTGTCTGGCAAAGGGGGAGAGGGACATTTGAAGTGTCTGTGGTAGCAGATGTGAGGCAGGTATGTAAGAGAAACCCAGGAAAGGTTGAAATGGAAATAGTCAGGGAAGGAAAAGCAGAGTGTGGATGAATGGGGATGTCCAATTTGTCTCAACAGGATTCCAAGAAAATCAGACTTATGAGAATGGTCATCAATGATATATAAAGTACCTTTCATTTCACTGAAAACTTCTAGCCAGTTTGGGGGGGTATCCTAGTGTGAATAAAATATAGCAATCTGTAGTTAGGTGAAGGTTTTCCAGGAGCAGCAACATGATCATTCAGACTGGAGAGGGTCTGTGAGTTCTGCACAAGACGAATGTGTGCAAGCTTAACTCGCCTTGAAGCTGCAGGGTATGAAGCTACAAAGTCCAGCTCTAATCAGGGAGGAAAGACAGCTTACTCATAGATGGAAAAACAACTATCATGAATGTCACACTTCTTCAGTGGGGAAAAAATGTGTGGAAAGAGAGCTGAGTGACATCTCTGAGCTAATGAGTGGGACAAAAGGACAATTAAAATGCTGAATGCATCTGAAAAAATACTTACGCAGGATGATCAGAGGTGAGAGCAACCACCCAAGAACTCAAGACAAGGCCAAGGTCAGCCATGGAAGGTACCATTAAGGAGTTAAGTCTTAAAAACTTTCAGCTTACTCTCTGATTATTTTCTGTCTGTGAATATGTGTCCAGAAATAGTCTCTTAAGATGTAATACACAGACCACTCGCTTTGCTCTGAGCAGCTACTCATTACTCTAACATTCAGGTTTGCTGTAAGGACCTGCAAGGAAAGAGAAGAGTCCACTGTCATCACAGTGGGGGATCATGGCAGCAAGCAGGTGGCACTGGAGCAGTAGCTGAGAGCTACATCCTGATGCACAGGAATAGAGAAGATGATCCTGGGCTTGGTGTTGGCATTTAAAACCTCTCAGCCCATACTCAAATAACACAGTTCCTCCAACAAGGCCATCCTCCTAATCCTTCTCAAACAGTGGCTAGCCCTAATGACTAAGCATCCAAATAGATGAGCCTACAGAAGGGCATTCTTATTCCAACCACCACAGAACTATAGTTAGAATGAGGAAATCCAGAATACATTCAAATAAGACATAAATGTATCACATTTCCAATGATGCCAGGGGTCGAAAGTGAAATTCCTTTAAGGAATATTCAAATAATATTTGTAAATGATGTATAGTCGTGGATGTAAGATTAGGGATAGTTGTGACCTATGATAATTATAATAAAGGTATATTATTTTGATATATGAAGTTCTGCTTTCCAAAATTTTATAGGTTGGCTATTATTGAAAAATGCCTCTAAAATATGAAATCCTTTTAAATACAGCAAAAATATTTACATATATAACTGAAAAAACACATAATGGGAACTTGAACAGAAAATAAAGCAGTGAAGTTTCTGAATTTCTAGATGTCAACAGAAAGTTCTAAAATATAAACATTCACTATATTTGGAACCAGCCCTTCAATAAAAGCTAAGAATATCATTCTATAGCAGGTGATGTTTTAGGTTAATAGGGAGTACTGAAATTTTACCACAAATCTAAGGTCTTTGAAATGCTTCAACTTTCGATTTTTAAGTGTCGCAGAGAAGGACACTTTCTCTTCTAGTACCAATACTGAAAAGAAGTTAATATAATTCTAAGCACTCCTTTATCACAATTTATATTTCCCTAACATCCATGACATTCCAAGTGAGGCAGCAGCATCATAGCCCAGGACAGATGGTCCCTGGCGTTTATGTTAGAATCTAGTCCTTTTGAAGTAACAGTTTCCCAATGAAGTCATCAGATTTAAGCTAATGAAATAACACTTGAAACCAAACGTTGTCATTTCCTGACATGTCAAGGTGAAGTTAGGCTAATAGGCATTTTCCAAGTCACTTTGAACTGGGCTTTCTGTCTATGTCACATGGTTGTTTTCCCAAGAGAAAACAAGTAAACGCAAACTAGTATCAATACTCTCAAGCAAGGATAAATCCTAGCAGAATTTTTCTGATGCTTTTTTTGTTTCTTTAGTTGCAAACTAAGTGGTTTTGATGCATCAGATTAACATGACGGAGACATGAAAAAGATTTAGTCCCTTAATTTCAAACAAAATAAGCAGCTCATGCCTGCAGCAACCAAAATCTCGTCCTGCTTGGAAGATGATCAAGGCTCAAACTAAAGAATTAGTACCAAGCAATCGCTGATTTTACTGGAAATGGTTTCTAAGAGCCATCTGGTCCTCAGTCCTGCAGAAAATGAAAAGTATATTTCAGAGATGGGATTGAATTAAAGGTTATGAAGCTTCTATCTATTATTTATCAGCACTTTTCCAGCTGTGGGAACCAGAACAGTTAAAGGATTCTGAGATGTAGGTGGTAGCATTTCCTTTGCTTCAATTTCACTGGTTTTATCAGCAGAAAATATTCATGCTTCTTGAAGCAGAAATAGAAAAGGCCAGAACGTAAATCATCATGAATGGCTTTCAGCTGGACAAGTGAATCACTCTCCTGATTTTTTTTTTTTTTTTAGGCCCCAACTCAGCACTCCTGCAGAAAGAAATCAAGTGTATTTTCCACCCAGGACATTCTCTAAGGGTTCATTAGGTGGTGGAAAGAAGCCAAGTCTAAGGCTCAGGGAATGAAAGAGCTGTGTTGATGCCACCAAGAGAAAACTATTTCCTCCCACGCTAATATGATGTCCAAAGTCAAACTGAGCAATGAATGTTGAATTAAACTCAAACTAAATGAATCAAGTGCGCAGTATACTGTTGACTTTCAAACTAAAATCTTTTTTTCTGACACTTTTTGAAACCAGCTGTTCAATAATAGCTAAGAACACCATTGAATAAGTTCTTTCTGAAGACTGTCAGTACTTGGAAGATCTAATTTAAGATGGGTTGCTCTGAATCTTTATGGTGTGTGGTTATAGTTACCTTTCACACCAATTGGTTAAAACCATTAAGCAAGTATCTCTCCTTGTACTTTTCCTTAATGTTGATTCCTCAGCTAAATTTTTATGATCTAAGATGACAAGTTTCATTTCCCTTCGTTCATCTCTCTATCTAAGACTCCTTTAGAGTCTGGGATGCAATAAGTATTCAAGCTACTTGATATGACAATAACTAAAAAATAAGTCAATTATAATTATTTAATTCCCATTGCACTTGAAAACAAAACTTGGATAAAGGAAAATGGTGTGTGTGTGAATGTGTATGTTTGTGTGTATGTATGTATATATATATGTTTGTTTGTGTATATATATATATTTGTTTGTATGTATGTATGTAAATATGTGTTTGTGTGTGTATATGTATGAGTGTGGAGCATGTCAAGTGTCTTCCTCCATTACTCTCCATATTAATCTTTGAAATAATAACTTCTCATTAAACTGGGAGCTCTCTGACTAGGCAAGCTGGATCGCCACCGAGCCCAGAGATCTTTCCATCTCCACCGCTCCAGAACTAGAATTACAGGCATGCGTCACTCACTGGCTTTTTCCATGGGTGCTGGGGATTGCACTCATATCCTCCTGGTGGTGCAGCAAGTGCTCTGCAAACATCTCCCCGGACCCTGTTTTAGGTTTCAGTGCATACATTATGACTTATTTTACAATGAATTAGCAGAACCCAGAGGGGTTACAGGTTTGTTTGTTTCTGAATTTTCCTGTCAGAGCTGCTGTACAAGCAAATACTTTTGTCCCCCTTGTGACCTGCAGTCATTGTGCTCTCTTTACAACTAGCAAGGCTATTGCTGGTTATTAAAGTCTGATACAGGGGATGGAGAGATGGCTCAGGGGTTAGAGTACATACTGCTTTTGTAGAAGGCCTGAGTTAGGTCTCCAGCCCCCAGATCAGGCAGCCCACAACTGTCTATCACTCCAGCTCTAGGGGTCTTACACCCTTTTCTGGCCTCTGGAGACACTTGCACACACATGGCACACACATATAGGCTCGCACATACACTTAAACAAAGAAGTACATACAAGTAAAAATTTTAAAAGATCTGAAGTTATCCTGGGCAATAACAGAGCTTAAAGAGAAACAAGGAGCTAAAAACATGTTCTTTCCAACTTTCTTTTATTGTCTCCACTATTTTAATTTAGGAATCTTTAATAAAATTTAGGATATTCTTCATATTAGCAATGTTATATTTCTTAAGGCATTTTACTTAGTCTGAGCTCCATATGTATATATGAAAAACACTTATTATTATACTTATTATTATTATTGTGATAGATTAAAAAGGATCTCTGCAACTCTGATGAGGGCATGGTGGCCCAAACCTATAATCCCAGTATGTGAAAGGTTGAGGCAGAAGGATTGAGAGTTCAAAGCAAGCCTGGGATACATGAGGAAATCTTGTCTAAGAAAAAAAGAATAAAGGAAGGGAAGGAGGGAGGGAAAGAGGGAGGGGGAAGGAAGAAGGGAGGGAGAAAAAGATGGAGCAATGGACACGTTTAGGACAGCCTTACCTAAGGAAGTAGCATTGAGTTAATATCCAAACACTGAGCAGAGTGACCTAGGAGCAGCACACACTATGATTCTGAAGAGAAAGGCTAAAGGGTAAACAATTTGATGCTTATTTCTGAGCTTGGAATACAAGACCCATAATGAAAGAGAGGAGATTGTCCTAGAGACTGTGCCTTCAAAGGAGACTCTCATGCTTTTGACACAAAGGCCTTGGCTGTTTCTCTTGACATTGTTTGACCCAGCCTAAGGGGCAGCACAGGAGATGGGCACTAATCTACGAGTAAGCCCACAGGCGGGCCCGGGGCTTCTGCTGTCAACCTAGTATCAGCGAGAGTGCCGGCTACAGAATAGCTGCTCCGCCAATAGCTAAGCAAGAGTGAATGAATGTTTCCTGAGCATACTTTTATACCTTAAATTTAGTAAATTGTTCTTCTTTTCCTGTTTGATATTCATGACATTGGAGAACATTTGAGACATCGTCTAATGTGAAGTAAAATGTCTTCTACATTATGTTTCGGGTGAAATCTACCTCCTTCCGCTTTTTCTTTATAATTAAGTAAACAGTCTATCATAAATGTTTAAGTGAATTTACTAAGGTGAACCTAAGAACATTTCTTAGGAAGTATGTTTTCTTCAAACTATAATTTCAATCAATTACCTCACCAAGTTTAATACATGCCAAGATATGAAAAGATACCACATACCTGGTGTTAATTTCTGTCATGTAACCCAGAGTTC
Organism: Dicrostonyx torquatus; assembly: GCA_028555095.1. Lineage (NCBI taxonomy): Eukaryota > Metazoa > Chordata > Mammalia > Rodentia > Cricetidae > Dicrostonyx > Dicrostonyx torquatus. Next base: position 1,981,673 of record JAQHUG010000190.1, on the reverse strand, counting down.
TAATATATCACTTTATTCAAACTCTAGTTATGATTTGAAGCATGTAGAAAATTCTCAGTACCTAAGCAAAGAAAGTTAAACGGGCATTCTTGTCTTTATTCATGTCTACACAATATCAAGTGCCCAAAGAATGGGAAAAATAATTTCAATACATAACAAAAAAGGCAGCAGAAACACACATCTGGCATGTTTACACACTCAAACACACTGACACACACCCCAAATCCCAGAGAGACTTCAGTATGTTTGTAAATCAGTTACAGCATTAAATATCTATAAATGGAAAGACAAGCAATTGTAGATTGAGATGGCCTTAGGTTCCACTTACAGTTGAGTGGTCCAACAAGGTGTAGTAAGGCCAGAGACTGCAGGGGACATGGGTCACATGTAGTGGTGGAATATCAATGAATGGCTGGCGGCCGTGGCACAGAGACCCAACAGTCTAGGCCAATGTCTGACATTTAGTTGGAGATCGCTACACATCAATTTACCTGACAGATAGGTGAACTGAGTTTACAAATCACTGATTGGTTAGGATCAAGACTTAGTGCTCATAAGTAAATGCCTTGAAACTGCAATGCAAAAATTTCGAATTTCCTTTCACGTAGCATTCTTGCCTAGCTGAGTCATGCAAGCTAGCCAAGAGCAAGGTCGCTTTCATCCTGCCAGGAAATCCTTATCTTCCTGGCTAAACACAAGTCCAAGGCAGTAGCACGGGGACAGGATTCAAGGGCTACTTGCATTTTATTTGAAATCCTTGATCTGATAAATGTCACTTCCATTCGAGCTCCTGCCAGTAGAACTTAGTTAGAGGGTGTCATCATCTGCAAAGGCCGTTCAAAACTGTCCACAGAAGACCAGTGATGAATCAGGGTGCAGAGCAATGTTTAAAGAAAATGTGGGAAGGAATTTGATATATGATTTCTGTGTTTATCTAGACCCTTCCAGTTCTCACCCAGACATTAAATCCCTCCTCCCACTGAAACACATCAACTCATCCTATCCTGGAAACACCCCATGTTCTGCCTGTACTAGACCCATCTCACCATCTAGGTGTTCTGAATAATGAGTTGTTTCTGAAAAGCCAGCTTCCCAGTGTATGGAAACCAAGCAGCAAAGGCAGAAGGTGCCAAGTGGCCACAGAATCGGGAGCTTGCAGATAGACATATATGCTGGGTGAAGAAGAGACAGGTTGACAATCTTCCACAGCAGGAGGGATGGGTCCATAGCCTAACCTAGGTAACAATGAGCTGGTCACTACTAACTGAACCATGACTGGCCTTTCTAAAAATTCTATTTATTTGTTAAATATCACTTAATAAATAACCTAATACAACATAATTTGACTGACCATTATAATAACTTCATTTGAGATACATACCTGGGTTACTGGTCAATAAAATGGCAGTTAGGATGAAAATGGCTATAACAATGTCAATCCAAATCCATATGTGGGTCGTGTGTCTTGTTTGGTCCATTTGTCTATATCTTTCCCTGCTCCCAAGCCCCAGTGGTGAAGTATGAGCAGTGGAGATTCAGTAAAGCTCTCAACTGAGAAGAACAACAAAAATGAAACCCAGGAATTGTGGTCTGGCTTTATTTCTGTGACGGTGGTACGATATCCCAACCAAAAACAGCATAGGGAAGCTGCCATCATAGTAGCAATCTTCCTTACAAGCAAATATTTGCTCATTTGCCATTTAAGGATAGTTTGCTGTTGGCGACCTTCAGAAATTCCTCCCTTAAGATATCTACAGTTCTCAATTCCATTTCAGTTCTTAAAGATCCTGGTTTGCTAGACTCAATGGCTCAATTTTAAAAAGACTTTGACGTATATAATCTTTCATTATTATTTTTTCACGCTTGTACTTAGTTTTGTAATATTTCAATAATGTACTGTCTATCTTTTCTATAGATCAGACATCTTTTGCTGGGCACAGATGTAACTAAATAGTTTTTATTACTACATCAATTATAAATTCCTGATGATGACAAAGGAGAGATCCTTGTCTTTATTCTTCCCTTTACTTAATATCTGAAATAGATTTTTATGTCTGCCCTTACTGTGCCTAAGAGTTTAAGGGTTATTTTAAGAGGAATAAACATTGAAGTATCTTCTATAATCTTTCATTGCTTTTAAAAAATTTCCTCGAAGTTATTTATCAACAATAATCACATGTGGGCACTTCATATGGTGGCTCCCAATCCTTCTTTGCACCCGGAGAGGCTAATGCCTGATTGATTCTTGATTTCCTGGGAGTGAGTTTTTCCACCATTTTCAAGACCCACATAATTAACTTTGTGGTATAGGGATTTGCTAATTGGAGCCTTGACAGTCTCCTACTGTGAAAGAGACTTCATTTTGCAAGACCACTCGAAGGCAATTTTCACAGGGGGCAGGTGGCTTATGATAGCACCATATTCAGAGAGCTCCGGGTCTCAGTCTTTTGTACTTCTTAATCCTTCAACTTTCCAAACATTGTTTCTGCTATTATGAATGAAAGAGCTAGCACTGTCTGCTAAAATTTTGACATGGCTAGCCTATCCAACAAAAAGCTCTCTTGTACTTCAAGACGCATTCTTTAATCCCAGTGTTCTGGAGGCTGAAGCGGACAGATCTCTATGAGTTTGGGACCAGACTGGTTTATATAATGAGTTTCAGGCAAGGCCAGCCAAGACTACATTGAAAAAACACAGCTAAACGAAAGCTCTTTAGAGTTTATCCACAAACCCCATGTTATTATATAGCCTTGATGTCAACCGGTTCTTATAGAAAGGTAACAACATTCAGAATCTGAATAGGTCACTGCTGCAATAGCTTCAAAGAGTCATTATGTTCTATAAGACTTATGATTTCTACAAGTAGAAGAGAGCTAGAGGGAGTCTGACTCACAGAGATACATTGCTACACGAGACAGATTTCTTTGCATAGAACCTGCTCGCAGGTATAAATGTCAGATTGTTAATTCACTGCCCAAGCATGAGCTTATAAAATTACTAAGTGTGAGATGAGCGTTCAATGAATGAAGACCGAAAGGCTCATTTACATTCTGAGATCATAACGATGGTAAAGAGGACATCTGGGTGAAACCCTGTGATGCATAAATCATAATGAGAGGCATGATGGTCCTCATGTTTTACCTGCATGGATTTCTCTAGTACAGTATATAAAAATAAAGCTTTCCATGGGAATTCAAATGAAAGGGCCCTTTCAGAGGTCCAAAAATATTACTGAGGCTTTGCCAAGACTAATACGCTCACAGTTTCCGTGAAGGGCATAATTTCTTGAGAGTTATGTGTGCTCAGATGTGTAAAAAAAAAATCACCTGCTTAGCACTCTTCACTGATTCACACACCTCACGAAGGTTGGTTTGGCTTGTTCTATTATTCTTATTGCTATTTAATTCTTTGCTGTAGTTGTAGTTTTGCTTATGTTAAAGGTTTTATCTGGTTTAACATTAAACAATAATTTGCTCTTCCATGTGTCTGAAGTTTAGCAGAGATGGTCATTAGTGTTTTTTCAGTTTTTAGCAACAAAGGAAGAAAAGAGAAGAGAAGTAAAGTGAACTGAAATCACATGTCTGGTAAGTGTTCTCCTAGTTCAAGGGTTTTTGTTTACCGAAATCCATCTCTACTAATGCAGTGCATTATAATAAAGGTGGATGACATGAGACAATAGATTGCTTTTAATATAATCATCTAGAAAGGCTGGATTGCCCCTAATGTCCTTCTGCCTTAGTTTTCAGCACTGGCACTGGCTGCTGTGCTTGCTTTTTTTTTTTTTTTTTAAAGTAAGAAAGAAAGAAAGTTCTTGAAAATGAGGTCAGATCTAGACTTGGAATCTCTGGGTCTGAGCAGGAGAGCTTGAAGAAGAATGGGTCGGCCAGGGCAGTGCCAGTAACTATGCCGCCTTTGAGAGATAGCATCGAGGTAACCAACACTTCTGCCTCATTAACACAAATTCTACTTTGGCTTTGTGAGAGATTTTCCATGAGGTTCTTCGTTATTGTCCTTTGCTGGAGAGATCTGGCAAGTGATGTTTGGTGACCTCATTCCTCTGAAACCTTGGGCTTGAGCCAGAACTGGAGTTTGCAAAATGGAACCGGCTTGAGGGGACAGGGAAGCACAGAGTCCGTGCTCATCAGGGAGGCTGTGAGGTTACGAATTAAAAATGATCTCCTTGGGGTTGAGTCCGGCTGTCCTGCTTGGGACCCGTTGACAGGTAGCAACTAGTTAGAAAAAGAATTTACCGGCCGGGCAGTGGTGGCGCACGCCTTTAATCCCAGCACTTGGGAGGCAGAGGCAGGCGGATCTTTGTGAGTTCGAGACCAGCCTGGTCTACAAGAGCTAGTTCCAGGATAGGCTCCAAAGCTACAGAGAAACCCTGTCTCGAAAAAACAAAAAACAAAAAACAAAGAAAAAAAAGAATTTACCAAACACAGAAGCGTTAGATTTGGTGGACTGTAAACTAAATTAACTCTTAATTTAGATATATGATAATATCCAGGGAAACCAATTTTCCTAGAAAGTGCTCATTTATATGTGACACAAGCTATGCAGACTACACACAGCTTGCATCGTATTCTCCGTGAGTACATTGTCAGAAGATTGCTCACCATGCCTATAGGTAAAAATAAATTTCAAAAGCAGCACTAGACTACTGACTTAATCAATGGGTGAGAATCCTGGATATCCCCTGAGTAAAAGTGACCTAATTATAAAAGGATTTTCTATGCATCACCTTCTGGAGAAGCAGATCAGAATTGCCAAGTGTAAAGAATTAATTTATTTGAATAATTCACTTATGAAAGCCAGATGCATAAACATTGACACGAAAAGATAAATGAGTGTAGGATGCACATGGGTTAAAGGGAAAGGAGGCATAATACTTAGGGTAGTTATTTACTGTAATGTATATCTGCATACAAATCTAAGTGTTGTTTTGCCTTTAATATAACAAACAGTGGTGCTTCAATACCTTGGTATGACAAGATGTATGCATTCAGTAAAAATCCAGCCGGGCCTAGGCTCATATTTCAGACTTCTTGTATCACTATGATCTTAGGCAAATGTCTTTACCTTCCACAGCCTGAAGTTCCACATGTGTGTAATGGAGTTGGTGGTGAAACACGAAGAGATGTGCCCGGCATTCAGTAACTGACCAACAGTGGCACGTTCTCCTTTCTCCCACTGGTATAATTGTGCTTGTGATGGAGAAAGTTTGGGCATCTGGTGAGAGCCAATTTACTAACCAGGGGTTTCTGCCTCTTTCCTCAAAGATTAGGTTGGGCCTGATGCCTTCTAGTTGATCTGTCATTGGTACCAGGTCCTTTCTAGACTTTCTTTATCCAGGATAGCTTCTGTTAGCTTAATGAACTGTAAATGACAGCTGTGGTTTGAACAGCCCAACTTTATGGCACATTATTAAGTAGGTAATGGTAATTTTCCATGAGCTCTATGTCCTCTATAGGTAATACTGGTTTCTAATAGAATTACGGTTTGGACACAGCAAATGAGAGCAGAGCCAGAGAACACATATGTACTCCCAGCTACTTGAGAAGCAAAGCAAAGTGGCGCTTGAGTATAGGATTCAAGACAATCCAGAGAAGTATAACAAGACTCTGTCTCAAGAGGAAAAGTGATACTTAGCTGTCACCTTTGAGTGCTTTGATGAGCTACAGTGTTCCCTGACTGCATCTACATTACAAAACGTCTCCAAGATGACTTAGAACTTTCTTGTAGAAAGAATCGCTTCTTCTCCTCCTCCTCCTCTTCCTCTTCTTCTTTCTTCTCCTTCTCCTTCTTCTCTTTCTTCTCCTCTTCCTCTTCTTCCTTCTCCTCCTCCTTCTCTTTCTTTGTTTTTGAAATGATATGACTCTTAGTAGGTCAGCCACACTCCAGGGCAGACCCCATTCCAAAGACTACCTGGGCAACACAAAATAAACTTTAGACTTAATGTGGGAGAAAGAAGAAATGTTAAAGTTTTTTGAATAGGAAGTTAAGGGGAGGGGTAGACATGGGAGGAGTTGTGGAATGGGTAAGTATGGCAAAAATACATTGCATGAGATTCTCAAACAATTGTAGCATTAAAAATATTTCTCTTTTGTAATAACACTTTCCATATTTGATTTTTTCTCACCTTAGATTATTCCCCTACTTCTAGAAAAATATCTGGTATTGTTGACTAAGAATGACAGGCAACAGTTGACATGCCACCACATTAATTTTTTCCCCATTCTTTAAAAACTTACCTTTTTAGCTAGTGCATAAAAAGTGTACGTGTGCTTAAGATGTGATGTACTACATCAGCTGTGACCTGTGAAAATAGCAACAGTGAAACCTCACACCATCCATCTTTGTCCTGCCCAGAACATGAATGCCCCGTCCCTTCTCCAGTGCATCCTATTGTAAATACTACCTGTCCATTAGTCGGTCACCTAGTAGCCTTCTCAGGTGTCAAGTACTGCAGTGTGCGCATTCAAATAACCCTTGGGTTTTTTTTTTAATAGTCCTACTCAACGCTTGCATAGTTTTCTTGTAGGAAAAGGCAAAAGCTCTTGACTTTATGAAAACAGAGGGGGAAAGAGTCTAGAGAGGTTGCTGAAAGCTGAAGTAAGAGCAGAGAGGAGAGCTGCGGCCTGTAGAGCATCCAGCACTGTGCCTGGTTTCAAACATCACTGGGATACGCAGAACCTGTCCTACCAGAGCTAAGGGAAGCATGCCTCCAAATAAATAATTACACGGTTTATTTCCCATTTTAAAATATCTATGACAGAAACATCGTCAGCATAAAATAAACCTGGGAAGGAAATTAATGGAAAAGTTGGTTTCCCAGATTTTGTACTAAGTCGACTAGAATTGCAGCTGCCACGCCTGAGGAAGCTACCTAGACCTGAGATAAAGTGATTTCAGTGAGGAGCACCTTTGACTCGATGCTTCAGGAAGCCAGTGGACATATTTGTGAGAATGGTCAAAATCGTACTTTGGAATAATAACTATATTTAAAGTTATTACATATAAGTTATCAATGGTAACCAAGTTAATACTGTGAGGTTTTTATTTAAATACTGAATTTCTCCATATAGAGCAACAGTCTTTCATCAAGCGGAGTGAAGAGACTTCTCTCTGCTCCGTTCTGGTCACGATTCTACATTGTTGACCACACCCAAATTCTGCTTCTTTTTAATACATGGTCCATATTTTGTGTCATATTATGTTACAGAATAATGTTTTAATGGTATCATTTTTAAAGATTCTCATTCTCTACAAAACGTATGCCTTTTGTCAGTTTTTAACTACATTTATTTAGTGTATGCATGCCTGCATGTGTGTGTCTGTGTGCGTGTGTATGTGTGTATGTGCATGTGTTGGGGGATGAGGTGTATACATATCACGGCACACATGTAGAAGTCACAGGACAACTTTCAGGAGCCAGTTATCTCCTTCCAACGTGTGAATCCTGGGGATGGAACTCAGGTCGTTAGGTTTTGTGCCAAATGCATTTATCCATGGAGCAATCTCTCGGGATCATAAGTTATATCTTAAAACTACTTTTAGTACATAGTCAGTCAGGTAACAGAATTTTTGGTGTTTCCAGAGTCGTTTAACTAATTTACTGTTATTTTTTTCTTCCACTCACTCGGTCTCAAATGCACCTCTAATAATTTCTATTCTATTTATCTGTCCTGGTTATAGTACCATTTTCACTTTTAACAGCATTCTCTGTGTTGTACTTTTGATGCCATGCTCCCTATGACTGACAGCCTTCAGTGGGTCCTCCACTACCTGTTTGTACCCACAGTAGAAGAGGCTTCTCCTTCATTGGTTAATCAGTATAATGAACCTAAAGCAGTCTAGATGGTGAGTGTGGTATGGGACCTATACATAGAACTCAAGGCACAACTAAGTAAAGTTGAAGAGAGATTGCACATTTCCTGCCAAACATCTGCAGTGTGGACCTCTGGGAGCCTCACAGGTATTGACATAGCCAGAGGTGAGAATCAACAAAAGGAAAGTTCTCAAGGAGATTATTTTTTTCCAAAAAAAAAAATCTATTAAGTTGAGATTCATAATGACTCTGGCACTGACTAGAAAAATCAGTGTTATATGGCTAAAAAACTACCCAGGGCTATTTTTCCAACCATATGACTCCAGGGCTATACATTAATTACCTAAGAGTTCCGAAATGTGTGCACGTGTGCAATAGGAACACATATTTACCTGGATTCTTCCGGAGCCTCAGCTGGGAGTCAATGATGGTGGGAATGACCTAGTCCTGTTGAGCTCCCCAGAGGTCTGTTTACTTGAGGGTGCCCATTGTAAGAAAAGAAGCACCCAGAAGCTTGAGCTAATTATGGGCATAGCTTTAAGACACGGGTGAGCAAGTGTGAACCAGAGGGCGACAGCGCTCAGCAGCCAACCTGTCTCCATCTCAGCTCCACACACCTTTTCCTGGGGAAGGAGGAGAAAGGAGGGTAGGGAGAGGAGTGGGGGAGGGGGCTCCTGCCTGCCAGGGTGTGAACTTGCACACTCCTTCCAGAAAAGGCCAATGTGTCTGTGTATCAATAACCTCCAGGTTGTGTTACTGTCTGAGAGATAAGGTTATCCTGGACACAATGACGGCACAGCAGCGACCCTTAAATCTACCTGGTCAAGAGGACATAAGCATCTTGTCAAATTCTTACAGAAGTCATTGGGTAAGGGTGTGCACTAGCACACTCTTAAAATTCCCTGGGAATATGTATGGCAGCAGGCAGTGCAGAGGGGGGAAACAATGGGATGTGCTGTCCAGGCAGCTACCTAGAGTCCAGGCACATGTTGCTAACACTCCAATGTTTCTCTGTATTCCAGGTTCTGCCCCAATGCAAGGACAGCCATGATATGCAACAGTTGAGTAAAAGTGGATGAGTAGAAAGAGTATCATCTCTCTCTCTCTCTCTCTCTCTCTCTCTCTCTCTCTCTCTCTCTCTCTGTCTCTCTCTCTCTCTGTCTCTCTAATAAATTACAGAGTTTGTTTCTAGTGCTGACAAATCTTAAAGCTGTTGAAAACTGAATTTAGGGCTACGTTTCTGGACTAACCAAGGTCTTTCCTTTTAATCAACCTGTCAAGAACTATCTGCTTTCTTGGTAAAGAATATCATCACACTTACAGAGGACTCTGGTATCTGTTTTCAGATTCCAAATCTGCACGCTGACTTACAAATTTCCTCCTACCCAGTTTTGCATAATTTGGAGGCTAAGGAAGGTCTACCACCTGCCACAGCAAGCAGTATATGCATACAAATCCAGTACTCACAGTGCATGCCTTTATGCCTTTAGGGGTGTTTGGGGCCTTATATCTTACTTTGTGCACTTAACTTAATGTGTTAACAAATTTTCAAAGCAAATTGCAAATAAATAGTAATGCAAAATGCATTAATGAAGCGATGACAGGCACTGCCATGATTTACGCCGTTGGTTTATTAGTAGCGTCATCTTAATCTCTTTGAATCTCATTTGCCATGTCTTTAGTAACCACATCTACCTCAAACCCTTTTGGTTTGTATTAGATGTCTGAGATTGGCAATCTAGAACTCCAGGGAAGGGTACAGGTTTGCCTGTAGTCCTAGTTGCTCAAAGCTACCTCTCAGCTTTATTAAACCAGGTTAGGGCAGTTTCTGGAATGCCACCTGCACCCAGTCCCAGTGTGTCACCGTACAGTCTCCTCTTTGTCATGAAAGTACAGAAGACTCGCTCATCCTAATCAACTTAGTCCCAATTTTCATCATTCATATGCCGAACCACACTATAAATGACTCTAAAAACCCAAAAACCCAAAGTTAACTTCTTTTCCTTCCCACAATCTTAGAATGTATGTTTTGTCATTACTTAGGCATGATAAGAAGAGAAAAACAAATACACAAATCCCTTTGAAAAGATATTCAGTCTACTTTCTACAGACAGCAAAAGAAAGGGGCATGTCTCACACGGGCATCCATAGGGGGAAGCTCCAGTGGGCCAGAAGGAGATGGGAACAAGAGAAGCAATGGGTAGGCAAGGGCCTCTGCCACAGTGCTCACGGATGGGCAGGATACGGTGGGCAAAACAAGCAGACGGGTCGGCTAGCTTAGGTCATTCACCAGGCTCTGTACTGTTCTGTGCTTGGTTGCCGATTTTGGAATGATTAGAGCAGGAGAATAGGAGCCGAACCCGAGAGCCCGTGGATTTGGATTGGCTCATGTGTGTTGGAGCGCTTCTTCAATGGGGAGTCACGTGCTGAAGCAGGGGGAGCAAGCCCTGAGAGTTGGCAAAGGCCCCAGATTTCGAAGCCCAAAGCCAGAAAAATAAGAACGCATGGTAATGTGCAAACGTTCTTCAATGTCAAACATGTAGCAGAATGGACAATTCCTACCTGCCATCTCCATCCGTAGAATGAAAAGGAAATACTAGGAATAGTTAATACGGCAAAGCACCGTCACACTCAAGTCTGTATTGTACAAGCGGAGCTTCCGAGTTGCCACTGTCTTGTTACACGCGACTTTGGCTGTCACTCTTACCTGTCCTTTTAGCTAGCATACTCTTGCACCTATAGACATGCGCTCACTTTAGATGCCTGGCACTATGGAAGGCAATGCTGTGGGGCAGGTGGTTTTGAAATTTCCAACTGACCATCCTTAAGCTCAGCTTCCAAAACCTTCTATGATTCAATTTCTGAAGAACTTCATATCAAAGAATTCTTGGCTTATTTCGCTTATTTCGCAACCCAAGCAAAATGTCATTTGTACCAGTTCTGTAGATTTTTAGCAGCTGTTAGGCTACAGAAGGCGCTTATGTGTCCTTCTATAAGTGACTTTTGACTCCCCTTTTCCTGAACAGCTATGGCGGCTCAAATGAACAAGTACTCCTTTACAGCGCAGGCTTGGGAAAATGCTCTGTTAAATATTTCATGCATTCATTCAGCACACATTTACTGATGATGTGTCAGGCCTTGAGGATGCTGGCGTGAACTAAAGAGACACATGCTCCCTTGTGGAGCTTCCTGCCTAGCGAGGAACTGGCAACAGGCAAAGTAAAAATACATCGCGTGTGAGATGGTGGGAACGAGGTGGAGTTAGGTGCTACAGAGGCAGGGCTCCCGGCCTGCAGATTTAAATCAAGCAGAAGGGAAGGTCTTTGCGGGGTAACATGGTAGCAAAGGCTGGAGGATGTGCTGGAGAGAGGGCTGGACGCGGGAAGCTAGAAGAGGTTGCGAGAAAAGGGACAGCTGAGATTTGGGGTGCTGGAAATGGAGAGTGTGGAGGTGGTCTAGAGCAGTGGTGAGAGAAAAAGAAGCAAAGAGAAAGATGGACTCTGTGGCCCGACAGACTTGGCGGTCTCGTCAGGGAGCGGCCATCCACATGGACTCTATCACACAAGGAGTAAACTTAAACTCATGTAGTAAGGTTCTCACTACTATGGACCGGTCCCTGTCACCATAAACAATAGTCAAATGGTAGTATGGACTGGTACCCCACAAACCAAGGCAAGTCTCTATGGTTATCCTCACTTCTCATCACCTCCTCTGTGTGAGCTAGTCTGTTGAGCACCAGGACAAACAAAGCTGAGCTTTGGGAACTGGCTCTGTGAGCACGCCCTCAACCGCCTGTCCTTTCCAGGGAAGGCTCAACAAAACTGTTCTGGAACCCAGAGGTCTTGGCAATGGCCATCAGCTAAGAGGCTGACCAGAGTGGGCCAGCTGTAGGTTTGTGTTGAATGAGAGGGAGTGGGTTGGCCCCACTGTGGGAGTGGAAGAGGATGAGAAGAGCTTGGTTTTGACATCATGAGCTCGCCTCCTACACTTACGGAGACGTATTCGGGGGAGCCCTGGGAGAGGGCAACCCTGTCTTACTCTTCATAAGGGGTTGTCAGCTCAGGCTCACTAGGAGACAGCTCACTTGACACTGTCCATTTCTGCAGCCACATAAGGAGCTCTTTCCCTTTATAGGATTTGCAGGAAAAGAGCCACAAACCTAATGAGCATGTAACACAGTCCGTGGGAGAATACATGTGAGACATACTATGTCATATATCATTCCTAGTGATGCTTGTACAAAGCAGTAGGTATCATGCACAGTCCATGGGAGAATACATGTGAGACACAGTAAGTCATATATCATTTCTAGTAGGTATCATACACAATCCATGGGAGAATACACACGAGACATACTATGTCATATATCATTCTTAGTGATGCCTGTATAGAGCAATAGGTATCATACACAGTCCATGGAGAATATATGCGAGACATACTATGTCATATATCATTCCTAGTGATATCTGCTCAGAGCAGTGGGCATCATAACGTGTGGTACAGCAACAGCAGGAACCAGGAGGGGAGACAATCAGTGCAGACTGTCGTGAGAAAGAGTCTCTGTGGAAACCAGCATCATATGTAAGTATGTGTCACTACCTAATCTAGCACAGTGCAAATAATGTGTACTCCATTTTATGGGACTGAAAATAATTATCCAGATTTTTAGAAACTGGACTAAATCATAGAGAGGCAGAAAGTACTCACAGGAAGTGGATGCTTGGCCTAGAGGGGCAGACATCGAGCCAGAGAATGGCTCTGAATGAATGGGCTTCTCCTGTGTGGTGGGTGTGTAGTGTGCGCGGCTCCATCTTAATGCAGAAGTTCCAGCATTGTAGTGGCACAAGTCCTGTAGACAAGGAAGCCAGGCAGACTTAGGGTTTATTCTCTCCCACTATAGAACTTCTGTAGAATATTTTTCTGTCCTTTTAGGAACAGCGGCTGTTCTGCAGACATTAGAAATGTCTGTTTACACACAAACCTGTGTAGTCAGCAGAAGAGCCAAGTGCCAAGGGCCATGTAGTATGTGTGTGTATGTGTGTGTGTCCGTGTGCATGCGTGTGTGCGTGTATAGAGTATGTATCACAGGAGCAGGCAGAGTTTTTATTTTTCTCTTCGTAAATTTTTGACAGCCAATTTTCCTTTACTGAGAATGAATAAATCCATCCTCAAATTTATGAGTTTTTGATAAGCATTAACGTCTGATAGCTTAACCCTTAGAAATAGACCTGTGGGGGAGTGAGAATGTGAGCAAAGAGGTCAAGACCTTGATGGAGACACCCACTGAAACAGCTTACCTGAGCGAACGGGAGCTCACCAACTCTGGATTGAATCATAGAGAGGCAGAAAGTACTCACAGGGAAGGAACCAGCACAGAACCAAACTAGGCCCTCAGAATGTGGGTGACAGTTGTATGGCTGGGGTAGAGTCTGGGGCCACTGGCAGTGGGACCAGGATTTATCCCTACTGCTTGTACTGGCTTTTGGAATCCATCCTCTTTGGATGGATACCTTGCTCAGCCTAGATATAGTAGTGAGGGCCTTGGTCCTTCCTCAAAGCAATGTGCCTTACCCTCTCTGAGGAGTGGATGGGGGATGGGAGAGAGGTAGGTGGAGGAAACAGGAGGAGAGGAGGGAGTGGGAACTGGGGTTGGTATGTAAGATGAAAAAAGGTAGTTTTTAAAATAAAATACAAAAGAAAAAGACCTGTGGCCTTAAAATATTATCCTTGGAGTTAGGTACTGAGAGCTCAGCACACAGGAAGAGACCCGATAGACCAGACCAACGCGCCTAATGAAGAGACCTCTCTATATGCCGTGTGATTTTCTGTTAGCATTGAGTCTGGCAGCTGAGATGCCATTTGGAACAAGACATGCATGGGCACGTCCCTGGCATTCCAGGTCTACTACAGGTACCCTGCAATGGGAGTTTGTGTGTTTGCCCTCTTGCAGGACTCCTGGCAACACATACAGAGAACAATCCCGCCCTCTTGTGGCCAATGAACAAAATTGGAGTTGATTTTCATGTTCCCTCCTGACCCTGTCTGTGATTCCCAGGACTGTCTCCGGAGCAGTCTGCTGCTTGCCAAAGTGAAGGAAATGATTGGCAGAATTCACTGGACAGAATCCAGACTCAAATAATCCTGGTTTTGTCTGACTTATCTGGGTGGTTACAGCTGCATAGATCTACTCAGCCTTCGGGGCAGTAAATCACACATTTACCCCATTCATAATTCAGCTTTCTTCCAGTCAAATTCAAGATGCTCTGTCCCCACTAAATCTCTCCATCCGTTAACTCTGCTATCATCAGTTCCCCCTCGTTTGCTTCCCAGACGAGAGTCCAGCGCCTGTCTATAAAACGGAAAAGTGTAAATTCTGAATAAACGTGAGGAAAAAAGATGTTTCTTTTTTT
>JAQHUG010000190.1:1956686-1966790 GCA_028555095.1 Dicrostonyx torquatus | reverse complement strand
AGTCAGAAGCAAACAAGATCGTCAGACAAAAGTTGGAAGCACGGGTGTGGGGATGGGGGTGGAGGTAGGGATTGGGGGAGGGGATAAGCGAAAGGGAGGGGAGTAGAAGGGAGAAAGGAAGAACTGGGGAGAACCTGGGGTTGTGGGAAAGTGGAGAAAAAGACGCTTCTGTTAACACTTCTTTGAATTTCCATTTTAGGACTTGTCCCAGACATCCAGTCTCTCTGAATCCCTCATCATATACATACGTGTGAGCTACTATACTTGAAAATTGAATTATGTCACATTATACCAATATATGTTGCCTAATATGTTGTAGTGAAATTAAATTCTAGATAAATTATATTCAAATTATATTGTATAATATTATAGGTAATTTATATTAAAACTGTATCATATTATATAGGTAAATTATATTAAAACACATACAGTAAAATATGTAATTGTCTGAAAGCTATGTTATATTATAATATGTAAATGCCTTCATTGTAGTCCCACTACTAAAAGTCTCATTGTTAAAAAATGTACAATCTACGACTTTTGGGAAAATACGTGCTTTTATCTTCATGATTCTTCAAAAATTGTGCGCCCCACGTTTCCAGTCCACCCACGTGGTGTAGATAGCTGCTTCTGCAGAACCGCCAACGCAAGGATGTGCTGGGCAGAAACAGCACGGCACAGGGGGATATTCTGGCCCTTATGCAGAATATGAGATGCAGACACCCGTTTGCTTTAAAACACTTTCTAGGCACTAAAGCTCAAAGAAGGGGCCATCATAAGGGACAAGTGAGAAGGTCACCTCTCCACTATGTGGGGTGGGACTTAGGCGATGACACTTGGGTTCAAACCATATAATATGACACTATGTTTTTGCCAGAAAATTTAAAATATCCGAACTGGGAGACAAAACAACAGAAACTACCGCCTATGCGCTAGCAGTACCGGATATGAAGGGCAATGTCTATTAAGAAGAATATTTACTTATTTCAGGCACTGTTGTTCTTATAGATTATAACACACAAATAGATATTGGTAACTATACCAAGGGAGTTCACATCTTGACAAATGTTGACAATGTTTTAACTTTCCAGGTGGGTGAAAAGTCAGAATAACAGAAACTTTGACCCTGAGATAACCCAGAATGAGCTGGACACTTAATTAGCATGTATAATTAACATACTTCAGCGCTCAGACACCATCTTTGCTCTGGTTGGCCCTTACATACTGGGGGCTATGTTGGCATAAGCAGACCAAATTGTGGGGTTCATTCTTCACTCCCCCTCCTCTCTCTGCCTTCTTCCTTCTTCCCTCCTTCCTTCCCCCATTCTTACTTCCTCCTTTTCCATATGCCATTTTTTTTTGTTCTTGTTGAGACATCGCCTTGCTAGATAGCTCAGGCTGGCCTTGAATCCTAAGCATCCCAGGCTAGCCTAGAAATCACAATCCTCTTCCTTCAGCCTCACAAGTTCTGGGATTTTAAGTGTGTTACCATACCTGACTCAGTTGTGAATTTTTTTCATTTATAGGCTGGTTCTTTTTGTCTTCATCAACCTGTTTTTTAAAGTAAACAGTTGAAGAAAAGGAATTTTTAAAAAATTCAAATTGCATTATTCCTCTGATCTTCTCATAAGACGCTGTCTAAACTCAGTCTGCTGCAGAGTCTGCTCTGACCGTCAGGACCAAATTTTGACTGGTGTCCCATGCTCCTCCGGGCATCTTGCTCTAGCAAGCCTCTGTTTGGGCTGTGCTATTCTGGGCCCGGCACTGACGTATGCGCTGTCTGGACTCCACTTAAGAGACCGAAATAGGAGAGCTTTGGGACTGAATAGCCTCTGCTCTTTTCAGACTGAAGCTTGCACACACTCCCAGGAACTAAAAGTAAGATCTCTAGATGCTTAGGGTGCAACACAGAATATCCAAGGCTAAGATAAATAAAAATAGGGAAACTGCACACTACAGCACCTGAGGTACTGATGTCAAAATTCTTCTTATAGAAAAATACACCTTAGTCAGATTGACATGTTAGAATCTCTGTTGTTATTGCTATTGTCCCAGAACTTCCTAACCTAGGGAGGGCCTAATGTCAGCTGGGGGACGCAGGTCCAGAGGAGACAAAATGTCTGAGTCCAGCCAGCCTTTCTAGACCTAGACAGAGAATAACACACAACCTTTGCAGGCAGGAAAATTCTTACTAAAATTCCAGGAGCATATTGGTTGGCTTTTTCTTTTTTCTTTTTCTTTGTTGTTGTTGTTGTTTTGTTTTTGTCAGCTTGAAAGAAGCCAGAGCGATGTGGGAAAAGGACCTTCCACGGAGGAACTGCCTCTATCACACTGGTCAGAAGACAAGTTTGTAGAACACTGTCTTGATTAAGGACGATGGGAGAAGATTCAGACCATTTTAGGTGATGTCACTCCTGAGTAGGCAGTCCTGAGGTTGTGTAAGAAAGTAGGCTGAGCAAGCTAGTGAGAGCAAGCCAATAAAGACCACTCCTCAGTGTTCTCTGCTTCAGCTCCTAGCTCCAGGTTCCTACTGCAGGACCTCCCCTGACTTTCCTTCATGCTAGACTGTAGAGTAGTGCTTCTCAGCCTGGTCCCAACCGTAGGAAAACACACATTTCCTATGGTTTTAGGAACTGAGACACCACTCAGTAGTA
This sequence comes from Dicrostonyx torquatus, assembly GCA_028555095.1. Classification (NCBI taxonomy): domain Eukaryota; kingdom Metazoa; phylum Chordata; class Mammalia; order Rodentia; family Cricetidae; genus Dicrostonyx; species Dicrostonyx torquatus. The sequence goes on along the minus strand of JAQHUG010000190.1, from coordinate 1,964,136 downwards.
AGATTACAGTTCTGAAGTAGCAGCAAAAATGAATGTGTGGTTAGGGGGTCCTAAGACCATGAGAGATATGTGTTTTCCAATGTCTGTGGCTCACAGGTTGAGGACCACTGCTGTAGGGTGTAATATGAAATAAACCCTCTCCTCTCCAAGTTTCTTCTGGTCGTGACACTATCATAGCTACAGAAAGCCAACTAGGACATGCCACAAACAATTTTGCCTCCTCACTTTTTTCTGGGTCCCATTTATTCTGAGCCATGGTGTCCCCCACCCATTCTCACTATGGCGTTCACCACACTGCTTTATACTTTTGTTTATGTGCCTAAATTCCTTTAGCTTAGCAGCGACTGGAGGACAAAGACTGCACCTCATTCACCTTTGCCCCCTCTGCTCTTCACATAGTGACAAGCAAATTTGAAAAATCTAAGGCCAAGCTCCAAAGTCCAAACCATGTTGAGTTCCAACCGGACACTGTAGTGAAAAAATTCCACCCCTGACAGGTACCAGGCAAACACACAGACACTCTGAAAATACTGTCCAAAATTATCTTCAGACTATTGGAGAAAGTGTATATAAAACATAAACATAAACAAATTTTGTGCTCAGGCTTGTAGCTCATTCCCGAGACAACTCTTTATGTTGTTTGTAAATATTTCACAAATCTTAAAACTATCTAAACTTCTAATCAGTTCAATGAAGGATATGATAAGCTTCTACGTGCAGATTTCTAGCCAGTGTTTGCTGAATGAACAAATAGTTCACTTTGGGGACTTTGGGAGTATGGAAGCTTTGATTGCCTTTGAGGAAGTGGACCAAACTCCTGACCACCCACGTTGACTATCTAAGAAGACAGAGTTTAGCTTCTGCATAGGAAGAAGGTAGCTTGAAAAAGATATCTTAGCAAGACGGAGAATCCAGGCAACCTACAAAACTGTAATTGTGACTTTCCCCGAGTGCTTTAGAAAGCTGAGGGTGCAAAGCACACCCAAGTTTCTCAGCTCTGAAGAGGGGCAAGTCTGGAGACATGGCTGACACACACTGTGTCTCCTGTGGAAGGGCCTACAGGAGGGGCCATGGGAGGGGACAAAGCTGTCTTCAGACCAGGGTGGAGGAAAATGGACAAACATTTATCTGAGGCATAAAGATGAAGCATGGGCTAGAGTACTAGGTAGGTTAGGACACTGAAAACCTTCAAGGAGGGTGTGTGTGTGTCTGTGTCTCTGTGAGTCTGTGTGTATGTGTGTGTGTGAGAGAGTCTGTGTGTATGTGTCTGTGAGTCTGTGTGTATGTCTGTGCATGTGTGTGTGAGAGTCTGTGTGTGTGAGAGTCTATGTGTATGTGTGTCTGTGAGTCTGTGTGTGTGTGAGTCTGTGTGTATGTGTGTGTGTGCATGTGTAGTGTATTTACCCACTTGCTATTTTCCAGTTTTTTCTTTTGTTGCATGTTCAAGAGCAATATCTGAGACAAGACAGAAAACCTTCCATCCATCATTCTCAGGCAAAGGAACATTGCTTCTAAAAGAAAAGTGTGATGTTTGTTGTAGAGGAGATGCTGGAAAATGACCAGGGATGAAAACTCTTGCTTGTTCCAGGCTCTGGGTAGGTTTTTGAAAATGATACAATAGGGATGTATGGTAACCTCATCACCATCATCTGCTCTGGAGTACCTACAACACTCGAGGAGTGAGGAGCACCCTTGCCACCAAGCTTGCTGAGATGTCTCTGCTCCTCTAGGCTCTGCCTGGTGCTGCTGCTCATGCTCTCTAAGTCTCACATGGGGAGTGCAATCAGACCTTAGCTGCAAGGGAGTCTAGGAAGTGACGGTCTTATGGCTGTCACCGTTGTCGGCTTTTCTGTTGCTCTAGTTTAACAGGCATTCTAGCTATAGTTAAGGAAATGACTATAGGTGAGTTAAAATTGGAGTTGAAAATCCAGTCGATAATCCCATCCGTCTATCATTCAACTAGAAACATAACATCAGATTCCTGTTCTTTTTATTTTTTCATGGCGACAGCACACTTTTACCAAAGTAAAATTCATGTACTCACTTGTTTGTTGTTTTGATGTGCCCCATCCTCTTTTATTTATGTGTCCCTCTCTAGTCTTGCTCCGTGTTTCTTTGTTCTTCTGAGTGTCCCAGTTTGAATAGCATATAATTGGCATTTGCTAAAGGTTATTTAGTAGGTGATCTAATTCTGAGAATTCAGAAAGTACTAAATTAAAATTGGTTTTTCTTCCTATGGAAAAGCACATACACGTTTATGTTTACCTTTCTGAGACTCAAAGGAGGAAAGTGTAGGTGACTGTGGAGATGCATCCGCTTTGCGCATGAGCTAGTAAGATATATGTGGCTTACAATACCCTTCATGACAGAGGGAGAGACAGACAGACAGAGAGACAGACAGACAGACAGAGAGAGAGAGACAGACAGAGAGAGACAGACAGACAGAGAAAGAGAAAGAGAGATTGATCTAAAAGGTTACAAGTTCCAAGCCTCTGCATGTGTGGAATATGTTTTATTGGCAACTCATTACCCTAAAAGTACAGGCTACCATCTAGAGCCATGTTTAGGAGCGCCTGGCAGCCCACAGGCACTTCTTGGTGCATTTCCAGTCAGCATTGCACAAATTCCTAGAACTTGTGCCAGCTGGGGGAAAAGAAACCCCAACAACCAAGGTCTTAGGATGCATTTGTTTCATTCCCTTTCTACAGCTAAAATGCTGCTAGAGGCTAAACAGGAGAATTTGAGATTGCTGAATAATAGCCAGAAAGGGAGGTTAGCTAGCAAGAATCCTTCCAGAGCTGCGCTGGTCTTGGATGGAGCAAGAGAAGCATTCTGTGTCTGTGCTTCCAACTGCCTAGCTCAGTGGCTATGACCCACCACTGAGCTCAGAAGGCCCCAGAGTCTCTTTCTTTCTCCATGAAGGGACCGAGATGGTGAGGTTTGTCCAAAAATCTCCCTCCCCCGAGATCCTGGAAACAGAGCAGGACATCACATGGCAGGTTGGTTGGGGGAAAAATGAGAGACCTGCTTGCTTGGCTCCCTTCTGCCTAGCCCCGGGGAACAGTAAATCTTCTGTGGCTGCTGAGAGACTTCAATTTGGCATGAAGAAAAACTCCTTCTGGTGATTAATGTGTTAGATGGTCTCTGTAGTTCAAAGGCAAGCCAGCAGAAGACAGCAAGTGGATAAAATTGTTCCACATTCTCTCTACTTTCTGGTCTCATTTCCTTGGAGATTGCTGTCTTATGACCTTCTCTTTTGTACAGTTCTGTAATCTTGCCAAATTAGCATACCTTACGCTCATTTTCCCCAACAACAAGGAGAGAGAAGGATCTTCCTGCAGGGGTCAAGGAGGCGAATATTGTGAAACTTCTCCTTATGTCCCCATCTCTCGTGTTTGGGGTGGTTCATAATGAACATATTTTTAAAAATGTATTTCTTGTTGGGTATATGCCAATTTCCTATAAATCGTAATGTCTTGGATACCCCTGGTTGTTGGGGTGATGGGTGTGTGTTCACAGGTGAAGAATCTCAGGCAACACCCCCCCACACATAGAGAGCTCTGATAATGAAGACATCAGGGGGTACTGTGTTTTAATCAGCTCTGCATCTCGGTGATAAGATACCTCACACATTCAAACAAAAGGAAGAAATGCTGAGACCGGGGGTTGGTGCAATAATAAAGTACTGGGCATGTAAACATGGGGATCTGAGGTGGATCGCGAACTTATGTCAAATACAAGGTGCAGGAGTACACATCTGTAGTTCTAGTAGGGGTGGTGTGTGTGCATGCGTGTATGTGTATATGTGTGTGTGTGTGTGTGTGTGTGTGTGTGTGACAGTCATCTGCCCAGAGCTTGCCGGACAAATCTGTGGGCACCAGGCTCAAGTGAGCTCTGTCTCAAAATTTAAGGCAGAGAACAGTGGAAAAACACACCCAATGCTAACCTCTGGCCTCCATATGCAACTGCACATATGTTCATCTGTAAGCATACATGGCTCACATGCACACACATTGCACACACAGCTCACACACACATTGGCACATATAGGAGCGTATACACATACTCAAAGAAGGAGAAAAAGAAAGGTTCATCTGTGCTCCTGTTTCAGGGTCTCTGTTTCTTCTGGGCCCACAGGAGGCAGTGCATCATGGCAGGGGTGTGTGGTAGAGGAACCAGTCCACCTTGTGGCAGCTGAGAAACAGGGATGAAGAAGAGAGGCCAGAATCACACTATCCTGCTTGCTGCCAAGCTATCAATAACCCAAATCCCTTCTACTAGTTGCCATCTACTAAGGACTCTGCTATCTCCCAAGAGCACCACAGGCTGGGGTCCTCAACAGATGGGCCTTTTGTTGGGGACAGTCAATACCCAAACTATGGCACTTGATGAAGAGTAAACGCCGGGAATGATTTCGTCTGAACTTTTCTCATATGTAAAAAGCCAAACCTTCCCAAAGGAGGTCACTTATTCCCAGGGACCTCTTCAACAATGAAGATGAGCTTGTCTGACAGAAGAGTGTGGTGGCTGATGACACTTCCAGGCAGACATTGTCACAGACTACCTCCTAAACTCCTGAAGGTTTGTGTGTCTTTACTTCCACTCACTTACTCTCCTCTAATTTGCCTACAAGCCCATTCTCCTTTCCTGGGGGTATGGAAGTTTCTAGATGCCCCTGGGTTGAAGGAAACTGTCTCATACCTTAGTTCATATAAAGAGGTAATATAGAAAACAAAGTATAGAATGCTAGCCATTAAAATGATTCAGCAAGACAGAACCACAGAAGGATTGCATCAGGGAATCTATATATAATGGAGCAATTTAAATAAAACCCTTAAATTTAATTATCAACAAAGGATAATTAAATGATAAAGACACTTAACTAGTAAGAGGTGAATATAGGAAAGAAAACATTGAAGACTAGTGAGGTCGAGGAAACTAATGATTTGTTCACTTTCCAGCTCACTCATCAACTAAAATATTTATTTAGAACAGTGGTTTTCAACCTGTGGGTTGCAACCCCTTTGTGGGGTCAAACAGCTTTTTCACAGGGGTTGCCTAAGACCACTGGAAGACACAGATAGTCTACATTACAATTCATAACAATTGCAACATTGCAGCTAAGAAGCAACAACGAAAATAATTTTATGGTTTGGGGATTACCACCGCATGAGGAACTGTATTAATGGGTCGAGGCTTTAGGAGGGTTGAGAAGCACTGATTTAGAACAAACGTTGCAGAAAGTTATATGACTTTTCAGAGAACAGAAAAAGGAACAAGAGATTAAGAAGTTGTAACTAGAAACTAGAAAGGTTTCTATTACAGGCAAACGATTTTAGAGGTATGAGTCAATGTGTTTATGGCACATATGAGAGAGGGGGTTAAAAGGCTCTTCTAGAAAAAGGGAGAGAAGTTTCAGGCAAGACTGCAGAATAATTGATGGCAAGAATGACTAGACTAGATGCACGTGGTCACAATCTTTAACTTCACGGACTGAGGAGATGGGGAAGGATTCTGCCTGTACCTCAAACAGTTGACATTGCTATGTCTCTATACACAAAGGGAAGTCACTCCTTATTGAACCTGTTATGAATGTTATGAACAGCAGATGAATGAGCATCCAGCACACACACACACACACACACACACACACACACACACACACACACCTGGCCCTTTGTAGCCCTTCAAAGAAGCAGGCTGCAGAACCAAAGAAAGAAAAAAATGCAACAACAGAGAAAACAATGAAGAGGATGGGAAAAGAGGCAATTGGGCTGCCTGTCGCTTTGTTCTAGTCTCTATGCGACTTACTTAGTCATCTCATTTCACTTTGCCAGTATAGCATCTAAATTTAGGAGACTACACAAATGAAGGGGGGAAATGATCTCTCTACTCCATCTAGTGTTGCATTTTGAAATGGCAACCATCTTGACAATTCTCACTTTCTAAGTTACCTACCCAGAAACTGAATGAGGAACGGAATCAAATCAAGTTCTCTGTGTGCAACCGTGAGAAGCGTTTCAGAGCAAAAGATGCCAATTTCCCAGCTTCAAATGCATCATCTCCAAGGCCATGAAGGCAACCCTGAAACCCAAGGCGAGGCAGCCAACCGTATCATGCCTCGGAAGCATGCCTCTGGCTGCTAAGAGAGTGAGAAAGAACATGGCTTAGGATGCTGCCTCACAAGTCAGCTTCAGCACCAGATGATTGCATACGCAGCATTCACGTGTGATTCTAGAAGGAAGGCGTGAAGGGCAGCTGGAAAGAAGGAAGAAACGAAATGGAAAGAAGAAGGCAGGCAAAGTGGGACCAGAGGACAGAGGGGTACTGCATCCATTAGGTCACGAAAGACCCCTAGCTGCCTTTCAGAAGCCGGGCCACGCTTCCTCTGCAGTTATGGTCTCCACCTCCCCTGAAGCTTTGGTCTCTATCAGTCACGGAGGTAATAGGAATTTGTAAACAAAAGTCTTTTCTTATGTCCAACAACTCTGATGTCCCCAGGAACTGGCTTTGAGCTATGCCAAGCTACTCCCACCTCCGAGGAAACACAGAAATAAGGAATTTCTGTCTCTCCTTCTGTCCCACACATTCTAACACGCTCCCTCCCTCCATCCCCTGCCTCATGCTGTCCATGGCAACCAACTCCTAATCTTTCACTTTAAGTTATCTCCCTCAATGTTCTCATAATGTCTATAATTCCCTTACCATCAAGGTTCCATCATTTTGCTTTTGGTGTGATATACTGTCTTCATAACGCTCCCTTACCTCTGGGCCCAATTTTTAAAGCTGTTGCTCCTAATACAGGTCATGTCTGAAGGGTAATTGTGTCTGCTCCTTTCCCGAACCTGCCCTCCTGTTTCTCATGACCCATATAATCATATCTAGTGAAGACAAATGGATAAATTCAGGAAAACACATTGCTATAAGTTCTCTTTATTATAGCAAGTCTGTCAAAAATCCATTAAGCAGGAGAGTGGCAATGGCCACTAGTTGAATATTTGTTATATGACAAATATGTCCCTGTATTATTTTATTTAATCTGTGCGATAGTCCTCTAAGGTAGATATTATTATAATTTTTCACATGTGAAAAAGTGAGGCTTCAAAGGCTTAGTGACCTTGTTTAAGGTCACATAGCCATTAAACAGCAAAATGATGATGTAATTCTCGCCTTCCTCATTATAAAACTCTGCTTTGCTCTAATGTGGCTCTTTCTATCTAAATGCTTTGGAGTCAGGACCAATCACAATTACACATTTGGGACCCTTACTCTCTTTCCTATCATTCTCACTAGACCAGTATTACATTAATGCATCAATGGTGCAGAATGTAGAGTGACTGAAATGTCATTCAAAATGTGGATCTCGGCCGGGCAGTGGTGGCACACACCTTTAATTCCGGCACTTGGATGGCAGAGGCAGATGGATCTCCATGAGTTCGAGGCCAGCCTG
>JAQHUG010000190.1:1933419-1945043 GCA_028555095.1 Dicrostonyx torquatus | reverse complement strand
GAGAGAGAGTGCATGTGTGTGTGTGAGAAAGAGAGAGTGCATGTGTGTATACGTGTGTGTATGTGTGCATGTGTGCGTGTGTGTGTGTGTGTGAGAAAGAGGGTGCATGTGTGTGTGAGAGAAAGAGAGAGTGCATGTATGTGTGTGTGAGAGAGAGTGCCTGTGTGTGTGAGAGTGCATGTGTGTGTGAGAGAGAGAATGCATGTGTGAGAGAAAGAGTGCATGTGTGTGTGAGAAAGAGAGTGCATGTGTGTGTACGTGTGTGTATGTGTGCATGTGTGTGTGTGCATGTGGGGGGGGGAGAGAGTGCATGTGTGTGTGAGAGAGAGAATGCATGTGTGTGAGAAAGAGTGCATGTGTGTGTGAGAAAGAGAGTGCATGTGTGTGTATGTGTGTGTATGTGTGCATGTGTGTGTGTGCATGTGGGGGGGGAGAGAGAGTGCATGTGTGTGTGAGAGAGAGAATGCATGTGTGTGAGAAAGAGTGCATGTGTGTGTGAGAAAGAGAGAGTGCATGTGTGTGTACTTGTGTGTACGTGTGTGTGCATGTGTGTGTGTGTGGTGTCGGGGGGAATTGAACCTACAGCCTTGTACATGCTTATCAAACACTTGGACACAGAGAGCCATCCCTAGTCTGTTACACTCTCATATTAATCTGACTTTCACATGGGAGCGAGAGGGAATTCTGTTGTTTAGGTCACAATGTCAGTTCCCTCTGTATGTGGTAAGTGCTGTAATGATGCAGGCACTATGTCTGATTCGATCCACATACAAGACTGGAAAGACTATTCCCTGAAGTGTTCAGAAGTCCAGATCAACATGGATACTGCCTATGGAAAATGAAAAGGATAATTGAATCTTCCCTAAAATGATAACAACACACTTTTCACATCGATCCATTCAGAAAAAAATGATTTTTTTTTAAAAAAAAATTCTTGTGGTAAGGAGTTATCAAATCATTCTGCTATCAGGTTATTTAACATGTAGATTCTATTCCTATACATTGTCACAGTATAGGTGAGAAAGTTACAGGCCATTGCTCATAGAAGGCCAAATTAGAGTTCTTTATTTTTGCCTGGCAGCCAAGAGAGGGGCAGCGCTTCAGAAGGACTCTTCTTGGTGCTGAATCTCAGGGGCACAGGGATTTTAAAGGCAGAAGATCACACCAGTTACAATCACGGCAATCTGTGATGATGCTCAGAGGGTCCTTGCAACATCTGTTTTGGAGGAACACTGCAGTTATTTCAGCCATGCCATTATAATCCATTTTGATTTACACCTTGATCCATTATTTTAGTTTATGTTTAATTTGTACAAACATGATCATACAAGCTCCTACACCTGGACCATAATCAGGGCTGTGGAGAATCTCAAATGTGCTGCTAAGGTAGACGTGGCTGTTGAGGCAGATAGATGATGCTACCTTAGTCACCTCAGCATTAAACGAAGAAGAGTGACTTCCAATTGTTTTCAATTTTTACAATAACGTGACTCGACTTGTTACTAGCTATATAGTTCCCTTGATCATAAAAATCATTTGTAACTCAACAGTTGTAGATACTCTTTATTAAAATACTCCAGTTTATTGAAAATTATTACACACAGGCAGAAAAAAACAATATATCTGTAGCTTACTAATGTAATACTTATGAGATGGCTTAAAAGAGACAGGAGGCAGAAAGAGAGGTCTGACCTTAGACTGGTGAGGCCATGTTTATTCACTGTAGGGGGGCATAGGCTCACCCATGTGTATAGTTGAGAAATGCCTGTGGAAAAATATGACTGCAATAGGGGCAGAAATGACTGCACCAAGTATATTAGTTTTCTCCTGTAGTACCTTACTTCTGGATCGCTTTACCTGGCCTTATGGGAAGCTGTCAGTGTAGTCTTTTAGCAGGAAGCTATCAGAGAAATAAGTAAATAATAAATTATAAATGACTATACTATCAATTCCAGACTTCGTTACTTGCTGTTTGTCTCATCATTTTCCAGACTTGTTATATGAATTACATTACTATACTCTCATAAAAACGAACCCGTTTAGACTGTAAGAAGTTGGAGATTTTGTTAATTTAATAAAATTAATGGGATTCTGCTTCTATAATTCTGTAGTCTTTTTTGGGATTCCCCGAAGCTTTGTTATGAGGAGCACACCAGACATAGACTATAGCCAACTGAAAGTCTTTATTTCAGCTGCCTGGGACTACACTCAGGTATTTGGAACCTAACGGGAAGTTTTGTACAAGCAAGCAGTTTAACAGAAGCCAAGATAAGTTAACTGGGTCATCATGATCATAGGTTCTTAGAATAGACCTGTGTAATTTTCCAGAGGATTCTCCATCCAGGAGATCAAATTCTAATCAAACATAAAAAGGCTTCAGTAAGAATACAAGATGGAGGGATGACTGCCCTGTCACATTCTCCACTGGTTCTATGAACATGAATGGAATCATTGGCTTGTCCTGTTCTAAGGAGCATGGTTGACCTTAAAGACCAGCAGCTTAACTGAGTTTATACTCTGTTAGATGTCATTGGCCATGAAGTTGAGGATACAGGGTCCCACCATTAGCCTGATCAGGCTAATAGGAGTCAATGGTCCAACTAATACTGAAAGGAGACCAGATAAACCAGGCAAGCAGAATGATGTCAATTATCTGACCTAGGTCTCCTCTCTTGCCTTACTTTAAGGTTTTCTCTGACCATGATATTTTTTCTAATTATCCCAATTGGTTGGCATGGAAATGGCAGGTTTCTCCTAAAATAACCTTCCTTGTTTCATCAAGAGAAGATCTAAGCCTCTTCTGTTTTGCAGAACTATTTTTGCTAGAGAGTCTACTTATTTTTCTAGTTTGGATATGGAGTCTTCTAACATCCTTAAGTCTGGGTCCACTTTTCTGTTTAACTTAATTCTTTAATGGTTTGGTCATTGACTAGGAGGGCTGATGTTCTTAATGCTGTTGTCTCAGCAATACCAGCTCCAACCAGAAGTGGAACAAGGATAGATGTATGGGACTCACTTTTCTTGTTGCAGCTTGGGGTCCATGTTAAAGTGTGCACTCCCTTCTTCCCTTTATATAAGTTCATCTGGGGTAAAATGTGCATAGGGGTGCATAAGAGTGGCTTGTTGTTTCAGAATGCCCCAGAGGAGGCACATTTAGGTAATCTCTTGGTGTGTGCTCACCAGGTGGTCTCATGGGCCATGAAGTATTGCCATTGATCAAACTTGTGCTGGAGAGTGGGCTATCAAGCATTGGAGTAAAATTTCTATGTCAAAAGTCCTGGATGCTAGGTAGGGTCCAGCTCCTTGTAACTTCCCCAATGTTAGCTTTGTCTGTCCCCAGCTACAATTGTTTTTATTTCCTGGTAAACTGATGCTCTGGTTGGTCCCTATCCCTCTGTAGCAAAGGGGTTGAGGGTTCAGGCACAGCCAGGTATCCTGACCAATTCTCAGCTAGGAGTGATTGAGCAAATAGCAAACTTTATCAAGAGTAGAAGAATCTAGAAGAAGGTTTTCCAACCCCAGTGTTGGTTGGGACTAGGGCAACAATGTTTTTGGTGTTGGTTGGGACAGGTCTCATGGGAGGAAGCAAATTGGAGTTGAATCTTTTCCCCTTGGAATGGGTAGGAGGTCTCTGTTGGGGCCCATAGGTATGGAGGCTTGGGAAGGTGGCTTCCCCTGGATGGTAAACTTAGCTCCTGTTTCTCTTTTGGTTGCATAATAGAGTTTTATTTCCCAGATTCTACCAGTGTCCCATGAAACACAGTCATTCCTATGTTGTCTCCAACCTCTTGGCCTTATGGCTATGGAGTTATAGTACCCTATTGTGAAGTGTTTGGGAGTGACCCCCTCTTTCTATGTATATAATGTTCTTGGCATGCTACCAAGAAGTGTCAGTTTTATAAACTCATTTGGCACAATAGGACACCCCCCCTATTACCTGGCCCCTGACAGTATGTGGGCTCATTTTTGGGGAAGGCATAGAACTGGATTTTCCAGATTTCTCTCTCAAAAGGTCCTCACAACCATCCCTTCCTATAGTTTTAACCAAACTCCAAAAGCTGGCACAAAAGAACAAAGATCTCCATGGAACTCATCGACCCTCAGATTGATTATCGCCTTGCCTGGATCTGCTTTTCTTAGTTCCCGAGTCCCAGTACAGGGAAGATGAGGGTGGTAGCTTTCATTCCCATACCAAAAGAGAGAAAAAGATGAACCTAGTATTCCAGGTTAATGATCTTGGGTCATTCTTTATCTGTAAGGGGTCTGAAGTCTGAGAAACAGGTCAACTGTCATTGTTCTCAGTGGCCTTTGTTGTTGCTGTTGGTTTTTTTTTGGGGGGGGGGAGAGATGGATTCAGGGGATGACACCAGCTACTTTAACTCCAGCTGGAATGGAGAAGATAATTGGGGGTAAGGTCCCTTCAGGAAGGTTCCAGAGTCTTGGCAGAAGTCCTCTTCACCAAATCAAGTCTCTTGGCTGGGATGGTAGGTGGGTTCAAAGATGGGAGATAGTGGGATTCCCTTCACAGTCTGATCAATAGCTTGGCAAACTTCCTGCAAAGCCCACAAGGACTCAAAAGGGGAGTGCTTAGAGATTTCTGTCAGGGTGGGGGGATATTTCTGAGTTTGGGGAGGATGGGAAGTGGTCTCTCAAACATGTCTTCAAAAGGAGGAAGCTCCTTCTGCTAAGGCCTTGAGCAGGAAGAAGGGGAGGATGTTTACCAGGTTCCAGGACCGATGGATCTAGTGAGTCCTGGTGTAGGAGGGTCCTTCTGTATTTCTGATGCTTTCATTGGTTGAATAAAGAGACTGCCTTTGCCTTTTGATAGGGTAGCCCTTAGGTGGGCAGAGTAGACAGAACAGAATTCTGGGAAGAAAGGAAGTGTGGGAGACGCCATGTTTCTCCAGCCTGAGATGGACATAGATTAGGATCTTTCCCGGTAAGCCACCACCCCGTGGGGATACACAGATTACTAGATATGGGTTAAAATAATATGTGAGAGTTAGCCAAGAAGAGGCTAGAGCTTATGGGCCAGGCAGTGTTTAAATTAATACAACTTCCATGTGGTTATTTCAGGTATAAGCTAGCTGGTGGCTGGGAACCAGGAGCTGGGAATACAGCCAAGCAGGGCGAGATGGAACACAAAGGCCCATGCATGGGTGCTGGGAACGCAGCCCAGTGATCATTGCAACAGAGTCCCCTTAAAAGTTTTATTCATTCTTTCTCTCTGACCTGAGTTCTATGGCCTATATTCACAATGTAACTTCCAATTACGACTTAACACCTTTGATTCTGAGTCACTGGGGAGGAAGTCCAGCAGTTAAAATGCCCGCCACACAAGCATGCTTGAGAATCATATCTGGGATTCCCAGAACCCAGGTAAATGCTAGGTGGATAAAGGGGCTTGTCTGATAATTCTAGGGCCCAGAAGATGGAGATGGGATATCCAGAGGCCGGCCAGCTAGGCTAGCAGTAGTAATGAGTTGTGGGTTCAGTTGAGAGACCCTGCCTCAATGAATAAAGTGTAGAACAATGAAGGAAAATACCCCAAATCAACTTCAGGCTTCAACACGCATGTGTGTACAGAGCATATGCACCCCCAAATACACACACACGTACACATTCCAAAACATATATGCTTGAAAAAAAAGAATTGTCTATTTAAAGCCATTTGCTAGTCAACTAACACTCTAGCTAACCTAATTATAAAGAATTATAAAGCGTACAGGAAGTATATTTGACTTCTCTAATGGTGCCTAACACCTCACTCCACCTCCGTTTCTATGGTAAAATGGTAGCAAGGTGTTTACAGCTTCTCTGCAGCGCTGGCAGGACTTGTTGAAGAAGGCCATTTCCCCAAGAGACATTAGCTGCAGTAGTTGATGAGGCTTGGAGGATTGTCTCCCATGCATCCAGAAAACTGTATTAGCCATCTCTCAGGTGCTCAGTTAGAGTGTTTACTCCCTCACATCCACTGCACAGCTAATCCAGGCTTATTGAGTCGCAACTCAGTTCCAAAGAAGCCTAAGGGAGGTTGACGGTCCAAGATAAATCTCAGCACGCAATCACTTATCAGGTCTTAATAATTGACTCAGAATCAAACTCCGCTTCACGCCGATATCCACTTGGTCAAAACGAGTTAGATAGTGAAGCCGAGAATCAGTGTAGGAGAGCACCAGGCAGTAGCTGAATCCTGTTATGGGGACTAGCCCTTTAGAGGCTAGCAAGAGAGGTGTTCTACCATGGCCTGATGACTAGAGATGTATAACACACACACACACACACACACACACACACACACACACACACAATTCAGCTTGTCCTGTTTTCAAAGAACTCAGAGAAGAAATCTTGTCAATACTATTAATAATATTTTTGTTGGCCTCCAGGTGGATAAATGTAGGGAGCAATTCTTTACTAAAGATAAGTGCTTATGGTGTTGAACTACCGATGCTACTGCTGGAAGTCAGGAGAGTATTATCACAAGCCCAGTAACCACAGGTAGGAACTCACTGGGCCCAGGGAAAGGCAACTTGCACCACAAGACAAAACCTACTTCCTGCTTTCAGTTCTGCTCCCATTCACCTTGTTCACTTTCACCTCAGCCCAGGGCTGTCTCATTACTGGGTGATGAAGGAACCACCGTAGTCACTTGTGGTGAGTCCTTCGGCAGCCCTGGCTCTAGGTTTCAGGAAAGGGAATCTGCCTCTCGTATACTTTATTACATTTTTACTGCATATCAATCTGGTTGTCAGTTATGTCATTGTGCGTCTGTAGAAAAGGAAAATGCGCCCATTCCCTTGCAGTCACATTTCTTTAACCAACTGGACTCCTCGAAGCTAACTGAGAAGGAAAGAGTTAATCCGAGCTCTCCTGGGAGCAAACCTGCTTGGTGCCTGCTGATGCTTAACTAGTGGATGCTGGGGGACTGGGTCTGCTTGAGCAAGAAGGGCTCTTGTGACCGCCAGTGCTGGAAGAACTCTGCCCGCCTTCCCTCCCTCCCTCCAGACCTCCTTCCCTCTTCATCTTCCCGTTTTTTTTTTTTTCTCATTGTTTCTGGAAGTTTCCTTATTGTTTTTGAGACAGGATCTCCACCTGTGCCCTGGCTGTCCTCACCTCTTCCAGCTGGAAAACCGGATGCCCATTTGGACCAAGAGATTAAGTCCAACTCAACTCATTTTGCAAGGTTGCAAAGAAAATAAAGCCAAGTTAGAGGGAATGACTTTCGGTTTGCTTAGACACGCCCCCGCTTCCCTCCCCCGCCCTGCATCCCCGGTGTCCTGTCACACAACTCTCAGTCTCCACCTCCCCTCTCACTCCCAATCCCTTCTTTGACCACACATAACTCAAATCTGACAGGTGTACAAGGGCCTGTACCCATCTGGAGGGCAAGGCTGAACTCCTGAGGCCCTTAACTCTTTCACTTCCAGAATTCCACCCACAGGCGGCAGCGCGCGTTCCTCCCCTTAGACCTTTCTCCCTGAAGTTCAATTCCTGACCATTTCAGTGAATTCCAGGAAGTCATTAAAAAGAAACCAAAGAAAGGTAATAATTTAACTATTTCACTGACAATATCCTGTATTGTGCTAACTATGCTAAACTTTCTCCTGTCTTGTTTCTGTCTTTTCTGTTTCTTACTCTTAGGTTTCACTTTCAGGTTTGCAGGAAACGTCTGATTTAAAAAAAAAAAAGAAAAGAAAAGAAAGGTCTGAATGATAGCTAAGAGAAAGCAGGATCTCTGGCTGAATAAAATCAGAACATTCTTCTAACATGACTTTTAACACTACTCCACCTGTCTTTCATGTGGGGAGTGAAAGCTTGTGAGAACCATAGGATAGAAGAAGGTAGAAGGTGTTACAGGTGCTGGGGAGAAAGGCATAGGAATGCCAAATGCAAATTTAGTCGCAAAATCAAATCTGATTTCATTGATAAAACATCAATTTTATGAAGCAATTAAGCCAAAAATATTTCCTCTGTAGACTTCTGCTCTTGGAAAGGCTCATTCAGACAGCTTCAGATGTGACTTTGCAATAGGCTTTATAAAGGGTAAAGGTGGCTCTGGGGTGGGATGAGGCGGGGGAGGGGGAGAGAAGTAAACACGGTCAACATACATGTCCGCGGGTGGTATACAGTATGAAATTCGCAAACAATAAGTAAAAAAAGATTTTATTAGAAATTAATTAAAATGCTATTTTTTTTAAAAAAAATATTGTACCTATGCCTTAAAGCAAAAAGATCCCGGTTAAAAATTCCTTTCTTCTATTTAGCGGGCTGGAGAGGAGCTGACATTTTATGATAATATTTTTGAGAAAGAAAGAATCCTCAGGTATTTCTAGGAACTGGCAGTTGGCTTCCTGTTCCAGAATAAAAGAGGATGGTATAAAAGAGGATGGTGGGAGAGGCGAGCAAGCTGTATAGTAAGGTCGGGAACCAGGCTGAAAAATTACGGACCAGCTGGGGGAACATACTCAACCTTCCACATATGGAACTTGTCATACGTTGTTTCCCTGACTGATATGTATCTGCATGTAGGTGCTCATGTATTAACGTAGAAAAAGATGCTGCAATGTTTATAAACCAAATTATAAATCATGGCTGATTCTAGGTATTCGCTCCCCACGCCCCCTGCCTTAGTCATAACGTAACGCAGTTTCTCCCTTGAATGAAGACATTCAATTCCGTGTGCCTTCAAACATGCTTCCCCAAACGCAAGGTCTCTCTGCTACTCCTCCCTGCCTCTCAGGAAGAATCATTCAGTAGTAACTTTTCCTTCATTCTCATCTCAGACTTTAACTGGAGTTTTGTTTGTTGGATTGAAATGTGTCTTTGCCTACTTCAAATGGCTGTTTCCTTTCTTCTTAGCTGCTCAGCTGACAGTGGAATTTGGAATTTAACATATTTTTCTCCCCAATGTTTTTAAAAGCTTTCCTTTACTCTTACCTGGTAACACATGTTACTGATGAAAAGTTAATCATAAAAAATAAATTTCTCTTCTTAGGAAATAATTAATGATATGATCGCCTTATAAAATATTTAGTATTTGTGTCCCCCTTCTCTGAGTGTGTCTGTGAGTCTTTGTGTATGTGTGTGTGTGTGTGTGTGTGTGTGGTCACTATTCTGAATTTGCTAACATTCTATTCATGATTTCTTTTTTCCTCCACACATCCTGCTTTGTTGGAACTTAGTGGATTTTCTCTCTCTCAATGAAGTATGTTTTCAGCTTGGGAATATCTTTCAGGGATACAGTTAGTAAATGCATTGGTCCTCTGTAATTCTAATTTTTATTCACATCCTTTCCAGATATTTCCAGATGTTACCTAAACAAGAGCTAGACTATCTTACAGGGATTGTATCCATAAACTGGTCAGTAGAAAAGAGAAAACCTTATGGTTCTGGGAGGAAAACTTGTTAGTTGTCTATCCCTTAATTTGCCAGCTGATATATACTGCAAGTTTTATGACAGGTACATATGTATAGAAAAATAGTAAATACTATGTGGTCAGTCTAGGGCATGAACCATAGCCTTTGAGGGAATGGGGAGGTCATTGTATTGAAACACATATCACAGGTAAATTTCAAAACTAATGTGTCAAATAAAGGATGTCGTACGTATGAGAATGAGTGAGATTCCATCCTGAGGTTATAAGAACCATCTGTAGGGAGAGCAGTGGTCACTTCTGGGAGCAATGGTAGAAATTAATGAGGACAGAGGAATTCTCTGGATTTGAATTACACAAATTCATGCATTTGCCAAAAGTCAGAGAATGTACACTTAAAATGCTTGCATGTTGTTATGTGAAAATTTATATTGGATAAAAATTCTATATAAGAAATGCTGAAACTATTGATGAGAAAGAAATCTGTTCAGGGAGAAGATTGATGTTTGCAGGGCATGTCTGTGAGCTGATGATACAGGTGTTGGGATAGATTGTTATATCTGTAATAACACAAGCATATTTATTGTAAAGTGTCTTGGGTTGTGTAGAATATTTAAGAATACTTCTTTGCTTCTCTTTTTTCTTGTTTTGAGACAAGGTTTCACTGTGTAGCCTTCGCTGGCCTGGAAATTACCCTGTAGACCAGACTGGCTTCAGACTCACAGAGATCCATCTGCCTCTGCTCCCCAAGTACTTCTGGGATTAAAATTCTAAGATAATCATATCTGGTCCTGTTTTTTTTTTCAAAATTTTGACAATGTGTTGAAAACATATACTGGAAAACCGTACACTGAAGCATTTTACAGCAATAAAATGATAAATATTAAGACACAGTGGGATGTGGCGCAAAGAAAAAGTAATGGATCCCAAAATGATACACATATTACCCTATTAGCCATGGGGTATGTTCTAGGATGGCAGTGAGTGCTGGAGGGCATCAGGAGCATCCAACCCTACATGTGCCAACTTTACCTGTACACACACACACCACGCCTGTAGTGAAGCTTAACAATAGACCCATTTCTGACATGATCTGCTAAAAGTTATATGGCTGTTCTGTCTCTCTCTCTCCCCCCCCCCCCCTCTCTCTCTCTCTCTCTCTCTCTCTCTCTCTCTCTCTCTCTCTCTCTCTCTCTTTCTCTCCCTAAAATACCCCAGTTACTCATTGCATTGTAGTAATATTTTGCATCATGGCTGTCACAAGCAATTGAAACTACAGAATGTAAACTGTGCTAACAAGGGATTGGTGTAATGTAATATTTTATTAATAATCAATACAAAGACAGGTAACCTTTTATATAGGAAATAGCAGTGTTTGTGTTTAGAAAGAATGAAGAAATTCATGGTGTGGGAGTGAGGGAGATTTCTAAAGCACTGGAGAAACCTTGGTCTCTTGATTTGAAGAGCAATTCCAGAGATATATCCATTTATGAAAATTCAATAATTTGCACATTTATGATTTGTATGCTGTTTTGCATATATTTAAAATACAATTGCTAAAATAAAAACCAATCAGGGTAGGTTTCGTGTGCAAAGCTAAGCTTATATCTAAGAACATGAAATAGAAAGAAGAGGGAAAAATGCAAAACCCAAGACAAGGACAGGACTACTCAGGATGACCAATGTCTGCCTGAAAGTAATTCCAAAGGAGAGGCTAGAGAAAGCATGGGAAAGGAAATTATCATAGAAGAAAATTATAAAAGTTGAGGGGAAAATGAGCCTTCAAACCAAAACAAATAGCAATAGACATATCTCAAAAGAAAAGAGATAACTTGAAATATCCTCGTGAAATTTTGCATTACCACATTTAAAGAAAAGACAATAAAATGTATAAAGAGAAACTGTTAATGAAAAAACTTCACATAAAAGAAGAGAAATCGGATGAGTGTCAGACCCATTAACAATGCTAGAGAGTCGGAGACAAGGAGATGATGCCTTCATGATTTTGTGTGAACTGCATTTTTATTTTTTTTCTTGTCTCATACAAAGATTTTCATTCTAAAATAGCAAATGGAGCCCACAAAATAATGACACAACATCAATCATGTACAGAAAAATTTTGCATCTCAAATGTACTGAAATAGTTTCCCTTCAGTTACATTTTCATATCAATGGAATGAAGTAAGTTTTTTGCAATCTTAGCTGCCCTGTTCTATTGACTAAATGGAGCATAGCTCAGGTGAAATG
>JAQHUG010000190.1:1886871-1912057 GCA_028555095.1 Dicrostonyx torquatus | reverse complement strand
TTGAGTAATGCTTTCAAAAGCATGCAAACCCAGTACATGAGATTTTA
Organism: Dicrostonyx torquatus; assembly: GCA_028555095.1. NCBI lineage: Eukaryota > Metazoa > Chordata > Mammalia > Rodentia > Cricetidae > Dicrostonyx > Dicrostonyx torquatus. The sequence goes on along the minus strand of JAQHUG010000190.1, from coordinate 1,912,010 downwards.
TAATACTCACATTTTGAGATATTTATAGAATGCAAGTTAATTGCTTTTATGGTACAAGGCTACTTCAATGCTAACAAGAGTAAAATATTTAGAAACAGTTGGGTTTCTTTTTTTTTTCAGTTGAAAAGCTTTGTATTTTATTTGATGTTTGTTTTGATAGATGTTAGGTAGCTTTTAAATCTGCATACCCAATAGCAGAATATTTTCATAATCTTCATGATGTAACAGTCCCCCAGATGTTAACACAACTGTCTCCATGATGGAAGTACCATTTAGGCCATAAAACTCAGCATGAAGACAGTACCATCAGCCAAGATGAAAACAAAGACCTAATTCATCACAGTTCACAGTTCTGGGAAATTCTCTAAATGCAGTAACCTTGCTTTTTGGCTTCTGTAGTTCTGCTTCTGGCTAACTATTCCTAACTGAAGTATGTCAATACAGAATATGTTCTTTATGCTTAAAAGCTCACTCTGAGAGTGGCTCAGGGCTATCTACACTGGTATCCCAAACACCTAGCGTGGTCACTGGCTTGCTAATAAAGACTTTCTATTGGATTAAACCCATGTCCAGACAATCTTTTCTGGTGGATACCCCACAACAGACGACTGTTATTACTCGATAAAATAGATGTGAGAACAACTTCTTGTATTTTCCTAATATTTGTGTGCTTTTTGCAGGGGAATTTAAATACTTTTATTAACTATATTCTTGAATATTGGTCAATAGATTGTTTTTATGGAAAACAGCATTTCCCTTCCTGGGTCACAGACTCTGGAGGTGGCTTTGGTCAAATCAGTTGGTCTCAGTGGGGTTCTTTGACTCTTCACCTAAAAAGTTGTGATATATAAAACCGCACATAGTTAGAGATGATGATTTTGATATAATATATTGGAATATATAATATATATGGATTATTCCATATGAATATTTTATACCATGAGATGATATACAATGTCCCTAAGAAAAGACCGTTAGATTATGTTTTATTTTTAGTAAAAACAGAGCATTTACTGTAGCATGAATTCTAATTGGTCTTAATAAAAACACAGAGCCAGATGCTAAGGGATGAAAGCTGAAAGATCAGAGACGCAGAGCAGCCAGCCACTACTTCTTACCTCTACAAAATCCTCATACCAAATGGGGTATCTTGTCTCTACAAGTCCTCAGACTGAAGGCTAAGAGCTCCTGTCTCCTCCCTCCTTATATTCCTCTCTCCACCCAGTCATATTCCTTCCTGTCTCCATCTCCCTAGTGCTGGGATAAAGGTATATGACTCCCAAGTACTGGTATTGTGAGCTACCACTGTCTGGCTCTGTTTCTCTTTTCATTCAATCTTGTGTAGCTCTGGGTGGCCTTGAACTCACAGAGATCCGTCTGCCTCTGCCTCCATTGTTCTGGGATTAAAGGTGTATGCCACCACTGCCTGGCCTCTATGGCTAACTAGTGACTAGCTCTGCACCCTGATCTTCTGGCAACCTTGATTTGTTAGATTACAAACAAAATATCACCATACTTTAATTTCTTTTTTATGATAAAAAGAATAAACATCTTGGAAACCCACATTAAATGCTTTTTGAAGTATCTCTCACTCTGGTACCGAAGTATAAGACAGAGTGTAAATTAAAGTGTTAACAAATGTTTTGCTGACAGCATTAGCCATCTTTCTCTATTGTTAGGCTCCTCTTTTCTCATACCGTACCCTTCAGGATGAACTGACTTTGGAAATCCCACATGACTTTTAGGTGATGTGGGATTCCCTCTGTATGCTGTGAATATAATTGGTTAATAAAAAAAAGCTGTTTGGGGCCTGTGATAGGATAGAACAGAGCTAAGCAGGGAAAACTAAACTGAATGCTGGGAGGAAGAAGGCAGAGTCAGTGAGAAACCATGTAGCCCTACCGAAGACAAACGCCAGAACTTTACCCAATAAGCCATCACGTGGTGATACACAGATTAATGGAGATGGGTTATTTTAGGATATATGAGTTAGCCAGAAATATGCTTAAGCTATTGACCAAACAGTATTGCAAATAATATAGTTTCTGTGTGATTATTTCAGGGCTGAGCAGCTGGGAACAAACAAGAGGCCTCCTACTACATTTAGAGAGAGAACAGTCAGTGGTAATCAGGAGAAAGGTTAATAAGTGGTAGAAGACTATAGAGAAGTGACATTTGCTTTGTGCTGTGAGTAGGAGGAGCCTTCCAGAGGCCGACAAGACAAAGAATTGGTAACTATGCTCCTCAGGGCGGAGCACCTACAACAGTCACTTGTAATTCTTCCACATGGCAACTTTGCTGATTCTCCTTCATTTTTCTCACTTGTTCACTTTTTAAAGTCAGTATGGGCTGAATGTAAACTTGTGTTTTGTGTTAAAGAACCATACTATCAGATAAATTTTGCTCAAATTATTTCAGCACTGGATTTGGGGAGCCCTTCTAGCAGTTGCTTGTATCTCTTTTTCCATTTGATGTATTACATCCCCCTCCCCCACCCTGGTGTGTGTGTGTGTGTGTGTGTGTGTGTGTATGTGTGTGTATGTATGTATGTGTGTGTGTATGTATGTGTGTGTGTGTGTGTGTGTGTGTTAAAGCTTACTTTTTGGAACTGCATTTTGCTTCAAGGTAATCCTGGATGTTACCTTGCTCCCTGCTTAAACAATCTACAGGGAGTCTTGGATCCTTTCAATGGAGAAAAGCATTATTACAGCTTGATGTGCTTGTTAGTAAGTGGATGCCTTCTGTGCTTCCAAAGCAAGCAATATGAATGAAAATCAACTCATACATTTGTACATATCTATAAATATTTCCATGTCTATACATGTCTAATACATATATTAATTAACTAATGTGAATGTTAAAATAAACAGTGATGCATTTTGATGTCTCCAACTCAAATCCATTATCACGTTGACCATATTAATCTTTGCCATGCTTTTCTGTGGCTGTCCACTTCAATACAGATCATTGTCTCTGTCTTTAATCATTCAATTCTATATTTGTATAATTCTATACAGTATCAGAATTGCTAACCAGTGTGCTGTGGAAAGCAACTTTTATATACTAAAATGTTGATATGCAATACATTTTATATTAGTTTTACATTCTGTTTTCCAAAGTTTCTTCAGGCAGAATCCCCCTACTCTCCACACACTCCCTTCAATGAGGTTAATACGTCTTTTTGTAAAACAGTTAGATTCTGTTGTTATAGTCTGTACTCTACCCTGCAATTTCTGGATCTCTGGAATTGTTTTGGTTTTGTTTGCATACACAAAAGCTTATTCTTTGTGTGATGAAGTGTTATGGCTTTTGACAAATGCATATCTTGTTAAATGTTATCAGTTTGCAATCTTATAGGATAGTTCTCTTACCCTAAAACATGCCCTACAAATTATCATTAAAAGGGGCCAAAGCAGTAACTTAATGGGTAATGGTGCTTGCTGCTCTTGCAAAGGACCTGAATCTAGTTCTCAGCACATAGATCAGATGGCTTACAAGCATCTGTAACTTCATCTGCACGGTAGCTGATGCCTTCTTCTGGTCTCTGAGGACATCCACATGCGAATGTGCATCCTCAGACACAGACACAGACATATAAATAAAAATAAGATAAAACTTAAAATTATTTATTCAAATTTGGCTTCTCTCAGAGCTCTTATCAACTATAGTCTATTAACTAATTTTGTAGGTTTATGTTTATATGAATGTCATATGAATAAAGTCATAGTATGTAGCTTAAAAACTGGTGAGTTTTTAAAATTGGAACATTGTCATTTGCTGAATTTAAGGAAGAACTTGGTGACACATGCAGGTACTTGGATGTAAGTACTTCAGTGCTGTGGGAGTCCCCTCTGTGTGCTATGATTACCATTAATGAATAAAGAAACTGCTTTGGCGTGTTGATAGGGCAGAACTTAGGTAGGTCGGGAAAATGAAACTGAATGCTGGGAGAAAGAAGGGTGGAGTCAGGGATGCCATGGAGCCATTGCTACCAAAGATAGACATGCTGAAAGTTTGCTGGTAGGCCATGGCCTCGTGGTGATGCACAGATAATGGAGATGGGTTAAATTAAGATGTAGGAATTAGCCAATAAGAAGTTAGAGCTAATGGGCAGTGATTTAATTAATACAGTTTCTCAGTGATTATTTCGATTCTAGGAGGCTGGGATGAACAAGCAGTTCCCTGCAACAATTCAGGGCTGAGTTTCCATGCTTACAATGAGCAGGATGAATAGCACCAAGGCAGACTACATGGCAGACAGAAAGCAGCAACTGCATGGCAACCAAAGGCTGATGCAATAGATTGCATCACAGCAGAATGTCAGATGACCACTGGAAACCATGGAGAGTAACATGGCCAATGGAGATGACTGCTAACTGTTCTTTGCTTCTTCATAATCCAGTCTCCAATCGCTATCCAGTCCTGCAGAACTGTCTGTTCTTATCGTCATTGGGTGCCATGACTCATCTGAAAATCCCACATGAGACAGAAAGGGGGCATAAATCCTTTCCCGGGAATTCCTGTCTTCCATCTACCTTAGTTCACGAGTAATCTCCTCCTTTACCTTGACCGTATGATGCACTGTCTACACACCCAGCAGATGTGTGCACTCTGAGAATGTACTTGTGCCTTAAGCATGCACTTTTGTTCTATGATAAAGCTTCCAACCACCTTCTTTTGTGTCTCTGGAGTCTTTCCCAGTCTGTTTGAGAGGCAGGGAACACAGAGTAGGAGTCTCCCTCTCACCCATCTCTCACTCTCTTTCTCTGAGGAAACTTCATCCTTACCCTTTATCAACTCTTAGTTCTGAAGGAGTCTGTACAGTCTGAGCCTACAGTCATCCATAGCATGACTCTATGGAGAAAGATTTTAATTTTCACAATATCCAACACCGTTGTTTGTTAATACTTATTTCTTCAGCATTTTAGGTGAGACTTGTTTTTTACTGCAGCAGCCTCCTCTATTTGGGCATCATAAAGTGAACATAATACTTCTTAAACACAATAAATAAATAAATAACTACCTCTCTTCTTGGTAACATTGTGTGTTCTGTCTATCAGAGTGTTTTACTCTTCACTTACATATTTTCAAATTGTTTTTATAAATTATCATTGATTTATAGGAGACAGAGAACATTTTTGCTTTTATTTTCCTGTCTTCTTTAAGATGGCTGATCAAATGGCCAAATTTAAACTGAATTCAAATGTAATATTTTTTACTATTGCTTAAGATTTAATAGATTAAGACAGAGAGCGACTTGTTTAAACAAAAACAAATAACACTTTTAAAAGGTGTGGAAATTCTGACTTGCATTTGACCTGCACAGGAAGCAACATCCTAAATGTCTGTACACTATCCTTTGTAATTGTCCTCAGGAGGAGTCTTTATCCCTTGGGTTTAAGACAAAGGGATTGAAGAAAAGGATGTTTGTCTGACCTCTTATTCAGTTTCCATAGAAGACTTGTCTTGTTTAACACTCTCAGGTTCTCACCATGCAATCCTCACTCCAGCTTCTTGTTTGCAAAACAAAACTCACCTGGGTCTACATGGAGTTTAAATTAATTCTAAGTATTTAGGTTTTGCATAAAAGTAATATACTTTTTAATTGAGCTAAAAAATAATAGGATGAATTTGTGAGTGAAGATGAGACCATTTAAATGCTTTTTCTTTAACAATGTCTCATCATTTAAGCAAATACCTCAGGTTTTGCTTTTGTAATGTAAATGATGCTGACCATTAGAAGATATAAATAAAAGTGTCCTACAATCTCTAGAAATGGGAAACAGATAAGTAATTGTCTGAGTCTAGGGCCTAGGATCAGGAATCAACTTCCAACCAATCTCTCTCTCTCTCTCTCTCTCTCTCTCTCTCTCTCTCTCTCTCTCTCTCTCTCTCTGTGTGTGTGTGTGTGTGTGTGTGTGTGTGTGTGTATGTGTGTATCTGTTTCTTTCTCTTTCTTTCTCTATCTCTGTCTCTCCAATTTTCTTCTTCAGAAATTCTGGGAAACAAATGACTACACCACTGAATCAGTTTTTAGAGCAAGAATGTTTTATCAGTGTTAAGTTACTCTAATCATAGACACTAAGGATCTCCATATAGCTGAATAAATTATGACTCCACTCACTGTAGTAATAAAGCAAGCACATTGTGGGAACATTCCTGTATTATTTATTCTTCCTATTTCTGTAACAAAATATCTGGCAAAATCAACTTAAAGATGATAGGGTCTATTATGTTTGGGGGTGGGGTACAGTCCATCATAACAGAGAAGGCACAGAGATGATAGGGTTTACCATGGTTGGGGGTGGGGTACAGCCCATAATAATGGAGAAGGCACAGAGGCAGGGGTATGAGGTAGCTGGTTTCATTGTACCCAATAAGGAAGCAAAGAGAAATGAACACCGGTACTCAGTTCACTTTTTCCTTTTTACCATTTTATTTAGTGAGGACTGCAGGTCATGGGATAGTGTCTGCCTCACTCAGGATGGGGCTTTTTTTATTGATTTACATCTCTCTGGAAATACCCAAACAGACATGCCCAGAAATGTGTCTTGTAGGTGATTGCAAGTCTAGTTAAACTGGCAATTAAGATTAACGGTCATATTTGGAAAGAAGGTGCTGGAAAGAATCTAGTATAGGAATAAGTCTTGGCATGAGTAGCTTTAAGAAGAGGAGGGTGGAGAAAGGGTAAAGTAATTGCCTAAGAAATAGCAGTCAGATAACCAAGAGAGGAGAGCCTCAAGTATCTTGAGAGTGATGCAGTGACCTCATTGTCTGGACTAAGAATCTGTGACATGATCAGGCTGTATTTAATTCTACAAGATAGAGTGAGCTTGCCTGAAGTTGGTGTATCTGTGTATGACCAGTAGCAGAATAAATAGCCTTTCTTTGAGTACCAAGATAGCTTCTGATTATTCAGGGGCTTCTTGAGGTGAATACTTGGTTGCAAGTGTCAGAAACTCAAGAGTTGTTTAGAACAAAGTAGATGGTGTGTGGTACATCCAAGCTAGAAAAGGACAGGTGTTTAGTGTTCAAAGATGACTATAATTCAGAAGAGGTGGTGCACATCTTTAATCCCAGGACTTGGGAGGCAGAAGCAAGAAGACCACTGAGTCTGAGGCCAACCTGGTCTACAGAATAGCAAGTTCCATATGAGCCAGGGTTACATAATAAAGAGAAAAAACAAACACAGATAGAAGTCGAGAGACAAACACTACCCCATCTAGCATTTACTTTTCAATCTGTGTTGGTGTCATTGATGTGTACCTCTGGGATCATGGAGAGCCAGTGTTGGTATAACAAAATGACTGAGGCTGGGTAACTTTTTAGCATAATATTTTATTAAGTCTTTGAGAATATTGGTGCAGGAGAATTGTCTGTATTCTGTCAATCGTGTTTTAAATAAATGCTGATTGGCCAGGCGGGAAGTATAGGCGGGAAAACCAGACAGGAAGTAGAGGTGGCACAAGGAGAACAGGAGTATTCAGGGAAGAAGGAAGCTCTTCCCGCATTCCTGTGCAGACCACCAAGGAGGCAACATGTGAGCTGCCCAGCTGAGAAAAGGTACCAGCCATGTGGCTAACATAGATAAGAACAATGGGTTAATATAAGTTATAAGAGCTAGCAAGAAGCCTGAGCTAATGGGCCAATCAGTTTAAAACCTAATGTAGATTCTCTGTGTGATTTTCTTTGGGGCTTGCCAGCTGTGGGGTACCGGGAGGGACAGAAACCCCAACATGTTACAGAATATCATACTGTGATAACTATTATTGGTTGTCAACTCGACTATATCTGGAATGAACTATAATCTAGAAATGGAGGACACATTTGTGATTCAGATCTTGAGGCAAGATGACAACATGCCTTTAATCTAGACCTTGAGGCAGGAAGGCACACCTTTAATCTGGGCCATAACTTCTGCTGGAAGCTTATATATGAACAGTGCCCAAAGGAAGGACTCATTCTTCTCCCCATTGCCCTTGACTTGTCAGCACATTCAGAAGATCAGCTGGGACACCCAGCTTCATGGGACTGAGCAGCTATCAGATTATTGGACTTGCCATTTACAGCTTGTCATTGTTGGATTAGCTGGACTGCAGCCTGTAAGTCATTTCAATAAATTCCTACATATGTTATTAGTTCTGTGTATTCTGTGACTCTAGAGATCTCTAATATATATAACTTTCTAGAATGTATTTTGATCCTCTTCATGCTTCCACTCCTCCCAAATATACTTCTACCTCCTTCCCAACTTTATGTTCTGTTTTTATAACCTACTGAGTCCACGCGTACAGTCTATAAACTTAGGTATCTAGTCATCTGTTGGAGCATGCTTGACCCATCAGGGGCCACACACTTAAAGAAAACTGGCTCTTTTTCCAGAAGACATCAAATGCAGCTGTCTCTAGCTCCTCAGGTGTAGGGACTGATAAGCCCCTCTCTGCTCTGTGCTGGAATGTGGACTGGTTTGATCTTGTACAGGCATTGTGCAGTCAACCTCAGCACACTGCAATGTCATTGGTGCGGTGGTGGTCCTGTTGTGTCGAGAAGACACTGTTTTGTTTTGGCCCTCCTGACATTTCATCATCTTTTCTCCACCTCTTCTGATGTGGTCCCTAAGTTTTGGAGGGAGAGTATGTTATAAATGTTCCATTTGTGACTGATGACTCCACTGACACTTATTCTCTGCACTTTGATCAGTATGAGTTTCTATGTTAATCTCTATCCACTGCACAGAGTTCTCCGCCATTTCTGAGAGCTGCACTAGCCTATGGGCAGAGAGAAATGAATTTAGAGGGCAGTTTGATACTGTGTCTATTTATCAAACTAATAGTATCATTTGCACGCTGGGACCTCTGATCTCCCTACTATGGGTCCTTTGCCAAATTCTCAGCTCCAGACATGTGTTTCTCCCTGTGGAACAGACCTTAAATCCAGTCAGAAAATGGTTGTGTTCTAGTTTAATTTTGCTGTCATGATAAACACCATGACCAAAAGCAACTTGGGTAGGAAAACGTTTTGTTTAAAAATCACACTTCTGGATCAGTGTCTATCACTGAAGAAAAATAAGGCAGGAATCCAGAGGCAGGATCCAGACGCAGAAATGTGGAGACAGGAACTGAAGCAGTGACAATGGAGGAAGGCTACTTACTAAGTTGCTCCCCAGGGTTCACTCAGATTGCTTTCTTATATAAACTAGGACTACTTGCCAACGGGTGGCAATACTCACAGTAGTCTGGACCTTCCACATCAATCATTAGTCAGGAAAATATTTCCACAGCCATTCCCATGTGCCAACTGATTGCCTCCATTGAGTTCTTTCTTTCAGAGTAGCTCTGGATTGGGTCAACTGAGAAAAACTACCCAATATAATTTGGTTACCCAAATAATACTAATGCCACTATTTTCCTCATAGGCAAGTCTTACTACACAGTCATTGTTGTAGCTGACAACATTCACAGCTGAGTAAGTCTGCTGGTGACTTTTCTCCCCCAACAACCCCTAATACTCTCTGGTACTATGACACTAAGGGCTGGATATGTTTAAAGAAAAAAAATATGTCTTCTGATTTTGGTGGTTGAAAAGTTCAAACATTATGACATCAGTGTTGATTAGGGATCTTCTATCACAGCAGGATAGAGAAAGAAAAAGCAAGCTAGAAGGTTCTGCTGGAGCCAATTATGTGGGATGACCTTGCAGTTATCTGAGGTAATTCCATGAGGCAACATCAATCCATTCACAATGGTAGAGTTCCCATGCCCTAATTTCCTCCTGCTAGAACCCACTTTCTTGGGGGTCCCACTTAAAAACTACTACACCAGAAACCCAAACTTCCAGCACAAAGAGGTTCAGAAGAGAAACCATTTTCCAACCACAGTACTCAAGATCTCAGCAAGGATGAATGTTTTCCTAGTCCAGGTTTTCAAACCTCGGGGAAAGACTCTAATTGGCCTGACTTAGGCTGTGTGTCAATGTTTCTCTCCTGCAGTAGGTAGCATCCATTAGAGCCATGCGGATAAGGTGGCAGGAAGATAACCTCTAAAGTAAGTGCAATTTCCCAGAAAGGGGAGCCATGTTGTCCTGCGGTTGTGTTCAGCATGTGGGACATGTGCAATTTGTTCAATGAACTGGATTTGGTAAATTCCAAATAAAGTATCACTCTCCTATTAAAGATTGTTTTTAAAAGCAATTACATCACTTAGGTAAAACTTCAGGCTGATGGTAGCCCTTTGTAGACTGGGTTTGACAGCATATGTCTTAGCTAGGGTTTCTATAAAGAGATGTCTTGACCGTGGCAACTCTTATCAAGAAAACTTTGAGGCTTGCGTACAGTTTCAGAGGTTTAGGTTGTTTGCAGCATGGTGGGCCATGGCGGTGTGTAGACAGACTTGCTGCTGGAGAAAGACTGAGAGTTCCACATCTTGATCCGCAGGCAGCAGCAGGAGTAACTGTATTATACTGAGTGAAGCTTGAACTCAAAGCCCACCCCTCCAACAAGGCCACTCCTACTTCAACAAAGTCACGCCTCCCAAAAGTCCCACTTCCTCTGGTAGCCATTTTCTTTCAAACCCCTGCAGCACTAGAGGTAGTCTCAGGTTCACCCAGCTAACTCTAGCCTGGCGGTAATAAGGAAAGCATAACTTTCTGCAGAGGTAGCTTCCTGCACTTCCACAGCTAGGATCTGTGTCTCCCTACAGGAAACCCTTGTGAGTGACAGGAGCGCACCTGGGGCAAGTTTCTTCAGCTTGAGGCTATAGGACTCAAATATCAGGGGAAAAAAAAAGAATAAGAAAGAAATAAAAAAAATGAATCAGTTGGAAATGACAAGCTGTGTAGAAAGATAACATCAGAGCTGACTTTTAGGAAAGGTAGGCTAACTGAGCTGTTTGACAAATGGTTGGAGTTGACCCTGTTTACACAGAACAAAATCCAAATGACTGAGTATATCATTTCGAAGGCTCTTCACAACTTCATGGAAATCATCTCTCTACCTTGATTTTTATCTTTAATTGTAGCTTATTCGTTTTCTCCTTTTCTTTTTTTGACTGAATGTGCATTTTCTTTTGATTGAATGTGCAGTTCTAAGAGTGAATTCAGATGTCCAGGTATCATCTTCTCCTATAATCCTTTTGAATCACACCTGTTCTTTGGGAAGATACATTAGTTAGACTTTAACATTGGGTAAGAGTGAGACACACACTGTTGTTAGTGCAAGGAACCACCAAACCCTGGCTACACTTTACCTTGGGTGTGTCACATTGGAGGCTCTGGGACCATGCCTTCCCCCTTTATCTCCTGCCCCTGAGAATAACCGTTCTGTGTCACAGGCTTAAAGAGCTGTTCGGCTTAGCCTGTTCTGACAGAAAATGATCTCAAGTGGAAAAACATTAAGCCAAGTGAGATTGCCCTTGGAGAAACTGTTTCCTAAGCAGTTGTAGGAAACCGAGTCCCTACAGACTTTGCTGAAAACAGTTCAGTCTGGCAGCTCAATGATTCCACCGTCTCTTCTGATGTCATCCATCTCAGGTGGCTTCTGTCACACTATGTGGTCTTGAGGTTTGTTCTCTTCTATCCTATCCAGTCTAGAGGAGAGTGGAGCCAGCAGGATGGTCCCATCTCCACATACTCACTTGTTAGGGATATTGGTGGCATCTCAGCACACTAATAGAGAGAGGTGATGTCTACGGGGTGCTCCAAGGCTGTGTCCAGGGTGTCAGGTTTCCTGTTGCTCATGGCATAGTGGATCATGAACACTGTACTTTTGAATACATCCCAGAAGGTGTCACAGCACACACTTCAAACTTTAAGGATAGAATCAGCAGTTTTATGTTACCTTTCACCATCCTTTTATTCTTACATTCTTACTTCACTTTATTTAATAAATCTCTTTTTTCCTAGATTCACTATGTCCAACTGGAGTCATGCGGCTATGACTTGGCTATGTTTCCTAAGAGTCTAAGTATTCAGAAACTTGCTCCACAAGGGAACAGTATTAAGAGATGCAGTGACACATTTAAGAGGCAGGTCCTGGCAGAAGGTCCTTAGGTCAGGTTTTCAAAAGGGACTAAAATAGCCCTTATATGACTCTTTTGTGGATCTTTATAGAGGGTATTTATGAAACAAGATCAGCTCCTTGTGCTGTCTGCTTCCTGGCTCAAAAAAGGAACCTTCCTCCATTGATATTCCTCCAACCACCATCTTCACGACACAAGCACCTCCACCATGTCGTTTTGACTCCCAATCTTTAAAGCTATGAGTGAAATAAATCTTTTCCCTATGAAATGATCCCATCTCAGTCAACTAACATTTGAGAAAATCCTGGGAGGAAAAAAAATAGGAAATGAACATAGCAGCTATTATTGTTTTATGACCCCACAGAAATGCTATGTGTGCCATGGTCAGTATTGTCTAGAAGTGTGATGGTTGCATTTGAGATTTGATGACAGCATTTGAAAGGATGAAGAGATGCTCTTTGTATGAGTGGTGTGGACATAGACTAACGAGAGCTGTGAATTAATAATTTTCCTTCTCATTCGATAATAGCAGACCATCAGCTACCCACTGCTTAAGTAACAGAGCTTCTCATGAGAAGGACCATCTCACTTGGCTCTGAGCTTGTTTTGACAAGACTTTTCTCAGTGCATCAGACTGTGCATCTTGAAGGTGCTTTCACCTGTAGCAGATCCTGCTTATTTCCCACACAGTGAGGGCCTCTGCCTCTCTTGCTCTGGGATGCTTAGATCATTGAAGTGGCAATAGGCTCAGCAGGGGATCCCTCCTCTGATACTTGGGGTTATGGCTGGTAATGCTAATTCTCTATGTCATTAAGGGCTTTGATATAGTTCTTGACAATGAGGCCTGAATGGAAGTTAGCTTAAGAAACTTCTGGAAAGTATTTTACTCCTCAAAAGACCGAGTAAACTAAATCTTCCTCTTGCTTTAAATGTAGCTATTGAGGGAAAGGTGGCTGGTGTTGTACACCCTGATATGGATAACTTACTTCAACAATCCCAGAACCAGCAGAGCAGAGGTTTCCTGTTCTGTGAGTGACTTAAGTACCTGGTACTCAGAGCTGTGTAGATAAGGACTTTATGACATTGGACTCAATACACCTGGATGGCTTGCTTGTCCTTTCTACTACATTATATCTTCTGGGGCATTCAGTGTATATTGTTGTGATCCACAAGTAACTTCTGTCTTAATACAGCTTGTTGATGACCCTAAATGTGTCTGTTATTTTCAAAGTTTACCCTTAGTAGAACACATAGCCTTTAATCAAATATTAAGAAAATTATCCCAGGGTTTTGCTAAAGTTTACATTTGATGTGTTTATCATGGAAGATAGACACATCTATTGAAAACAGTCAATTTGTACTAAAATGAATCAACTTAGAAGTGAATGCAGCTCTGTTTCCTTACGGTTCTTTGTCTCTGGGTATTCTCTGTCACCTGGTGTCGCAAAAGAAAAGTTAGCCAAATAAAAGTCACCAGCTTGTTGCCTGCTAAGCTCTGTTTAACAATCTCTACCCCCAAAAGAACTGTAACTCCCAGAAGATGTTCCTATTTGAGATAGGCACTTCATAAACAAATTTCTCTTGTTTGTTTTGATCAAATGTCAAATTTCCAGAACATAAAACTTCTTCCTATATATACCATTATAATTTCCTAATACTTTCTCAATGTCGTAGCTAAGCATCAGAAGGAAAATAGAATCAACCACTTTGCCCTCCCTAACAGCCTGTCTAAAATGAGCACAGTCCCAGTACTCGAATGACTTGCTGTCACTGCATTATTCTTGAAATAATGGCTTCAGGCAGAGCATCATGGTCCACCACCTAAGGCTCATATCATGAAAACTGCATGCTGCTGGTAATTAAGGATTAGCCTGGTAGCATCTCACATCTGTCTGAAAAGCTGTTGACGGATGAACAATGGGTGTAAAAGACTCAGCATCTTGCTTAGAAGGGTTTGCTATGCTTGCAATTACAGGTAATTTTCAAAAGCTGTACCTGCAAACAAAAGGATCAGTCATTCATCCCTTGTCCCTTTTTCATGAAGTTAGCTTTTCTGAAAGCCATATCCACCAGTTAACTGACAATGGCACTTCCTACAATGCCACCTCCCTTCCAATTGCTTTTTCTATGGATTAAAGACCATTGTTATCATCACTTGAATTTATAGCCACTTGACTAGAGCCTATCTATCCACTGAATGCTATTCTAGAATTACAAGTAAAATGGTGCGATTGTGAGGGGTTCCTCTCCAATTAATTAAAACCCTAATCATTTCCTAGGGTTATCATAATAAATTACCATAACTGGATGGTTTAAAATAGCTCATGTCTGCAGGCTACAAATGCTACGCTGGGTATCTGCAGAGCTGTGATCCCTTGGAAATCTACATGGATCAGAAGACCGCTTGTTATCTTGCTAAAGGCTGAAGTCTACAGAGGCCAAAGCTGAGCACTCCTCATATCAATGAACAAACCCTGCCCATGGGTTTTGCAAAACCTGTACTCAGCACAGACCTCCCCCTGCTGCAGGTATTCACATGCCTACTCTACGTTTCATATATCAAATGAAGTGAAACACCATTGTTCCACATAAGCTCTTGTGATATGCCCAGTGATAAACAGAAAATAGTAGCAGGGAAAGGGAAGTGGACCCCGTTTCAAGCATCTTTCCTCAATTTACCTTCTTGCTCACCCTCCCCACACAGAAGAACCGGTTATGGGCATAATACATTTGTCCTTGTCAAACTGAATGAGTTCCAGAACATTCTGGAATTGATGCTTAAGCTTGCAGGGATTATGTTCAATGTCCTAGCTCCCAGGCAGTCTGAAGCTGTAAGGATCACGGAGAAATTTGAAACTGTTTCTTTAAGGCGGGAGTCAAGGAGGGGAGCTGGTGTTTCTATTGTGGTTGCAGCCCAGGCTACAGTCTGGAGTCCAATTAGCAGAGAGCTTAGCAGGGGTTTTGTTTAGCTTAGCAACCGCCTGTGCTGCCCCAGGGGCCAGCCAGGGAGGGAATCTCCAGTGAGCTCAGGCCATAATCTGTGCACCAAACACTAGTCCTCTTCTTTATCTCCATGACCCTGGTCCCTTAGAGGTCTCAATACACTGTGGGCCAGGAAGGACTGCTACTTGCAAAGGGTGACCTGACTCTTGTGTCTCAGTCGCCACCGTTCACAACTTCAGCAATCTGTGGATCCACTGAGGAGGATCTGTCAGACCCCTGAGGAGCTAAACAGGTTCCTGTAGTGGAGAAAGAAGCCTCAAGGGCACTGTGTACCAGGACCCCAGGACCCTGCTTGTCCCCAGGGCTGCCTGGTTCAGATCGCTGCAGGTGGTGGTGGATGGAGCCCTGCAGCCCAGCATCTTGTGTCTTTGACCTTCTGGTGGTGGCAGCAAAGGTGGCCTCTCCAGGACCAAGGCATGAAGGTCGCTGTGTTGGACCTGGGGTCTCTCTTTGCCAAGATTTTCAAGACCTCGGCGTCCTCTGCTGTCCCCAGCCACCCTGGAGGCTCCACCGCCACAGGATCAGTGGTCTCTGACTCCAGCGAAGCAGCTACATTGACGCTGCTCCCATCTCTGCCTCCAGACATTAAGGCCTCACGGGAGCCCTCCACACCGCTGCACTCTGCTTTGCACCCCAGGAGCTCTGCAGTCACCCGCAAGGTGGAAGCAGTAGGGTGCCCGGGGTCTCTGCCTGCCAGCCCGGGAGCATCCATAGCACCGCTCCTAGGCCGCAGCAGCAGCTCTGTGGGCTCCATGGCATCAGTGGTTTTGCCCAGCCCAGACACTGTCTGGGCGACCCTGCCATCTGTTACCATCCCCGTGAGCAGCAATAGTAGTGCAACCTCCAGTCCAAGGACCCCTCGCCAGCTGCTGGGTCCCGGAGAAAGACAGCCCAGTGTGTGGATGGCCCAAGGACCTGCCCCCAAAACACTGTTTTTCACCCTGCCGGACATTGGGGAGGAGTGGGCCTCCGACAGCGACTCCCAGGAAGATCCAGAAGGGTGAGTCGCAGTCTGTCCATCTTGATCCCCACCCTCTGCCTGCTACACCTCTCTTCCCAGCTTCATTTTCTCCCATTCCCAGACTTTCTGGTCCTTTCTATCACATTATGAGAAACTTTTCCGTAATATTCTCGGAGTAAACTTCTGTTAATGTGGGGAAGAAAAGAGGGAAGGGAGAGGACTATATGCTAGGTCTCTGCTACCGGAAGCGTTGAAATCTAGACTATGAGTTTTCACAGGGCTTTCTTCTAGCACCGGTCCTTGCGACAGGAGATGCTCAGGTGTAGATCACTCTACATCATAGTAGCAACGCTTGGATTTTAAGAAACTGCCAAACAGCGCTTGCATAGTGTCTAAAGATCAGCCAATATTTTTCTGATCCCAAGTGGAATGGCTTTCTTTCCTGTAACATCTAGTTAATTTACATATACATCACATCATCCCTTACAGAGGAGACCTGTGATGCTTAGGATTAAGTCTCTCTGAGGTCTAGAGTTCATCTTGGGGTCCTGGGTTACTACAGAAACATGGGCTGACTTCACCATAGATGGGAATTGGAGGCTACTTTCCTCAGCAAATGCACACACACACACACACACACACACACACACACACACACACACACAACGCCTCCTTTAAAATCAAAAGCACACTGAACACATCATCCTTACAAAAAGTATCTAGACTCTAGAATTACGGTGGATTCTATTTTTTTTTTAGTGAGATGAGCATATCGCTGTTTTTAAGTGCATACAATTATTTTTTATCGTTTTGAATACTTATAGAAGAAAAATAAAATCCCAGATTCCAGCAGCTCCTTTTCAGACAGGTTTCAACACAAAGAGTTGGGTGGTATAGCTGTGGTGTTTGCCATCTTCACCTAACAGCGTCCCGACTAAAAGGAGGTGTGCTTCAAGACTGATTCCTATTCATTCACAGTATAAATAGGTACAGTTTCATAAAGTTTGACATCTTTATCAAATGCTTAAGCCAGGGATTGTGCAACGGTAAGTTAATTAAGTCATTATTTGAAATAATATGTTACAAAATTTGTTTGCCAAACAATCCCCACCCCAAAGGAAAAACAGTTGCACTTGGAAAGCTGCTCCAATTACCTAAGGAATTAAGCCTTTGTTATTAGCAACTGGTCCTTAACAGTTATTCAGTTAATGTTTTATGAGCAAACAGACCTACACAGTGACCTTAAACTCGAGGCTTGGCACTTTTTAGCAAAAAGACACTGGAACAGGAAGTGTCTTTAACCTTGATTCATGCACATATTAGTTCATATTTATATTTTCTAAAACCTTTACAATAACTATTTTTTCAATAACTGTGCATTTGGTGTTACTTGCAGAAGTTAATCTGATTAGCAAATGCATTCAACTTTACTAACAGGGGAGAAATTGAGTTCTAGCTGCTTCCAGAAATAAAATGCATTGGAGGTGTGGTTCTTTTTTTTTTCTCAAAAATCTTCCTGATGTTACACCTACACTTTATAGCTGAAGCCAAAAGTCTTGACAGGCAGACAGCAGATAAACCTAAGCCTCTAATTATCTCTGTAGATATAAATTTGCTTCTTTCTTTCCACTACTCTAAATTCTTTTCTCAGTAAAAGGCAGAAATGAAGAGTAACAGGCTGCTGTATCATGCATTTTTCCTCTACATTATTTATAATATGGAATAAGTAAACACTATCAGAAAATGAGCTTAGATTGTCTCCTGCCAGCTCACCTGTCAGTAGATACTCGCTGCTGTTGGTCTGCTTGGTTCATATGAAAAGTGAATGCTTAGTTTTCAAAAGCCAATGAATGTGGCAAGAGAGCCTCGGTTAATGTGGAAAAGGAGAAAAGCGTGACGAGAGAACTGTGACTACACAGTAAACAAATGGAAACCTATCCCCGAGGTTACACAGATCCAGCTTTAAACCACAGTGCTCAGTTATAGAAGAAAATCTGAAATCATGGCTTAACACGGTAATGAGAGAGAATTACACAAAAAGAAAGTCAGAGAGCAGAGAGACAAAGTAGGTTATGACAGATGGGTAGATAGGCATATATATATGATATATGTATATATGATAAATACATAATTGGCAGATAAGTAGATGGGTCGAGGTGGAGGAGGGAAACTGCGTTTTCTTTCCTTGTCCTGATGTCCCACACCCGGATGTGTGTTCCAAACTTGATGTTTGCCTTTACCTCCCTCTACATTTTCTTGCTACACCGCATTCCATTCGCCCCATTTCCTACTCACCCTTTACTGCCTCATTTGACACTGCTGGGTCCCTGTGAAGGTCTTATTGTTTATTCTGCAGACAAAAGAATTTGTAGCAATTGATGTAACAGGTATATTAGCATCTAACACCAAAAGGAAGTGTATCTCCTATCCTGGGATAAACCTCTAATTTTAGAAAAATATACAGAATGCTAGTCACTGCCCACCGTTTGAACAGAAACTGTCCATTCTCCCCTCACAATGCTGTGACTTAGGTACAGTCTATGTTCTTTATTAGAATAGCACCATGATGCTTGTGGCAACGCATGCTAGCAAAGGCATTTAATAAAAATACATTAAATGGATGAATAAAAATATTTTCTTCGCCATATGGTCCACTTTCATGAATTCTCAATCTCAAAGAACCCAGAAGCAATTTAACTGTCCTTCTTTAGCAGCGATCGCTCTTGGGCCTTTTTGTTTTGTTGTCTTGGTGTTTTCTCAGAGTAAGCAATGCTTTTTCCTAGGAGGTATTGGTCCCATAGGGATGACTCTTGAGCTCAGCCTACAGATGTTGAGTGGCTACTACATTCTATTGGAGTCATATGACCTTGCCTTTCATTAAATTATGACTTCATTAAAAGTCATAATTCTAGGCTAGAAAAATAGATAAGCTGATAAAGTGTTTGCCATGCAAATTCAAGAATCCGAATTCTATCCCCTAAAATAAGTTATGCTCATAAAATAAGTTAGGGGTGGTGGCATGTGCTTGTAATTCCAACACGGTGGGGGAGGACACAGGCAAATAACTGGGCATTGTGATCGGCCAGACTTGTTATATCAGTTACATCAACTATATACAGGCCAATGAGAGACCCTGTTTCCAAAATTAAGATGGACAGAGTCCTTTGGCCTCCATACACACACACACACACACACACACACACACACACACACACACATACACACACGCACGCGTGCACACATACACATGTGAACACACTTGCACACACACATGTACATGCATGTATGCACACAAATACATGAACATACAAACATACATGATTTTTGAACATGTTGCTTTTTAAGCATAAAACAGTTTTCTTTTTACTGCTAAAGCAGTAGCTGGCTTGAATTTTAAACTGTTTTCCTTGTTATTTTATCTAAAATTGTAAAACTGTGATTAAGCTAGTGGTTAGCCACCTGCTCTCTTGAAAGAGCAAGTTTAGGTATTTTCCTATGTAATAGTCTGCTAGTCTGCACACATAGCACACATATATGACAACATCCACATGATACAGGACTGGGATCCTTTCAAGTTGCATAGTAGCAGCAACACACCCAAACTAGTGCAAGGTTTTAGTGCACATATTGGAGTCAGACTGAGATTGATTGAAGCAAACCCATTTTTTAAAAGAAGCCCCAGCAATATTAAGAGCTACTCAACTCACTCTCCCTTCCATTAATTCGGAAATACTGATCTCCAGTCAAAGATAATGTAGTGATTAAAAGAGGCAATGTATAATATAAAAGTCTCTAGTCCGGTGTCAGCTTTCACAGGTGAAGGCTTCCCTGTGCCTGTGGAACCTTTGGGCATGCGCACATGCATGGATAATGGATATCGCTGGTATTTCTGGATATTATTCTCATCTTCCCACCTTTTGCTCATTCCAGTCTCTGGTCTCTGTTGGTTTTGTCTCCAACCCACCTTTCACTTCTAACACCCCGGCATAGACACACTCCATAGATGACTACAAGTGTTTTTTTCAGAATGTTCAGTATTCTGAATATATCATTTATCACACATAGTATCCTTTGTACAGAGTAGAATTTATTTTTTGCTACAATCTTCAGTGGAACTTACTATATCATTTTCCAAACAGGAACTTTCAACCTATAGATTACAATTACCTGATCTGCAGGAAGTTAAACTTTGTCAGAGTACAAAAAGATGAATCTCTTAAGAGCACAGAGCCAAGGCAAGAGGGGTGCACAAAAAACAACCTACAGGACAAGGGAGGCGTCAGGGATCTGAATCTTTTTTTTTAAAAAAAAAATTGAAATTGGGGTATATATTTATTCAGGATTTTGGAGAAAATTTTAGAAGACTAAAGTTCTGAGACCAAAGATAGGGGTGCAGAATAACATGCCATGGTGGGAGATGACATTACTAGGAGTCAGCTCTTGTGAGATGCTTAGAGAGAAACCAAGGAAATCCTTGGTTACCAAGTCATGTTCAGTTAACATGGGGAGAGTGACTGAGTGTGCTCATGCAGAGAAGTGGCACAAGCAAGGCCCATGGTGTCAATGTCTAGAGATACAGAAGGGAAGAGTTTTCAAAAGACCACAAAGTAGGGCGGGGAGATAGATCAGTGTGTAAGAATGCTCATCACACAAGATTTAGGAGCCGGGAAGTTCGTATCCTAGGACCCATGTAGAAAAGCCAGGACCCAGCCAGAGACAGAAGGATGGCAGCGACTTGCTGGCAGCTGGCTTTGCCCCAGGTCCATTAAGAGACTCTGTCTCAAGGGAATAAGACAGAATGATAGGACACCAGTCACACGTGTGCATACCATACAGGCACATAGAGGAGGAGGAAGAGGACATCACTGACCACACCAAAAAGGGATAGATATGAAGACTGGACATGGATATAAAGACTTTAGTATGCCAACTGTTACACAGCCTGGCAAGACAGGAAAAACTATAGGGAGCTAGAGTAGAAATTGATGATATTTCCTGTTCAGGAGGAACATGTCATTAACATTCTGGCGGACACAGAAGAAGTGGGTCTGTCCAGAGGATGGGAATTCATTTTGTGATGGATCTTGAAGGCTTAGGAAAATATCTAGATGAGCTTGGAATTTATGAGACAAACTTGGAAGAAAGGTGAGGTCTGGATATATAGACAGCCTTGTAAGTAGTTGATAATAAAGTATATATCACCCAACAGTTGCATTATATTATACAAAACACTTAACATTCTTTATTTTGTACCTGGATATATTTAAGATCTTCTGAAATGAGAAATGTGTGTGGTCCCCCTGTCTTGCTTGATCAATATTTCTCCAGTTACCTCTGTCCACAAAAAGAACAGAAACTGAGAAAAGCATTTGTAAACTTCAGAGCAACTGACAAAGTAATTTTTACCGATTCTAATCATGAAATTTTTTAAATCATGTTTTGTATACTTTTACCACATTACTTTCTCATTAATTCATATGTTACATTCTTAAGGTAACTGCAATAAATTGAAAACAGTTTTTTAAATGGCCAAGTGTAGCTGAAGGTCACTCTTTTATTCCTGATCGCCCAGACCTGAATAATATAACTCTAGCTAATGGCTTAGACTTCGTATTAACTAAGTCTTTTATGTTAAATTAACCCATTTCTATTAATCTGTGTACTGCCACTAGGCTGTGGCTTACTGGTGCTGCCATGTTACTCCTTTGTCGGTTACATAGCATCTCTCTGAATGTGCCTACTCTCTGTCTCTGTTCTGATTTCCCACCTGGTTTTACTCTGCTAAGCCATTGGCTGAAGCAGCTTTACTCACCAACCAATAAAACCAACACATATACAAAAGGACGTCCCACGTCAGCCAAGTACTATAGACAATTTGAGGAGGGTTAAGGCAGCCCTTACTAGATATATTTTTTACTACACCAGCAACAGAGTTCAAGAAATCAAGAAAAATGCTGCAAAATGCTATAAATTTTGCTTTCTTATAATGTAGGCTAAAGAGTACTCAAAGTGCATCCTGTAGCTAAAGAGGAGGTTTTCTAACTTGTTCAGGATACAGAGAAAGGAATTTCTGACACTTCCTGCCTTGCTCAGAGCTGAGATTGTACACTAACAGTCATATCCTATCCATTTCTATTATTCACCCTCAGCCCTCAGAGGCAGCTTCTCTAAGTCACAGCCGATCTAAATAATTCCAACCAAAGAAGGTCTTTGACTGAAAACTTACATGTAGGTGGTTTCTTTTATTGTTACAAAAATACAGTCTGTCCCCTGGGAGAGTCTCTTGCTTAAAACTAGTGACTAAAGGCAATTCTCATCTCTAGTCCCCTAGGAAGCCACTATGTCACAATGAGGTCATTGGCTTTGTGGTCCGTGAGGGCATTTCCTCATGGCTTAAATATAATTTGCGTTTGAAGTTCAGATGCTGACAATGGGTGGAAACTAAAACTATGTTGTCTGGGATCATCCTTACCTTTGTCTAACCTGGAGTCAGGTTCTAATATGTTACACAGGGCCAGAAGATTCATGGAGATGAGGAAACCCACATCATGTGATGTTCTCAGACATCACTGGATTGACTGGCACATCATTTATTGTCCTTTGCCTGTACGAGCTCACAAAAGCCAATCACGTTAGAGGTGTCTTTCTCCTTGCTTCTGTGGCTTTCCTGGGAGTCGCTGGAGATAGTCTTGGGCTTTATCTATTTTGTGAAGCTCTTCAGGACAGCAGCAGCAACAATGACAGCAAAAACATACAAAAACATATGCAGACACTCATATACACAGTCACACACATGTAAACACATACACATGTAAATACACACTCATAATCACACACAAATATACATGCACTGAAACATATGCAAACACATACACATACAAACAGAAATATACAAATACATGCACACACATACTCACATACATTCAAACATACACATGCAAACACATGCACGTGCAACATATGCACACACACACAAATACATACATGCACATATTTTAGACCTCTCAAGATCCTTTACACTTTTGAGGACATTAACTCTTGCACCCCTGCACTTAATCATGCCGAATTTTCTGTCAACTGTGCTAACCAATCCAGATCGAGCTCAAAGACCTTCAAAAGACCCTGACTGGCCCCATGTTAGACCTTCCCTGCCTACTTAGGAGAAATAAATAGCTAATACTTGATTTCCTTTTTCCCACCCTTGCAGTAAATGCTTATTTAATGCCTTCATGTTAAGTGTGAAATTTTCTAATAAAATGCCCACGGCAGAAGGAGTTTAAAACACAAGACTATTGGTAAAGAAACTGTAAGATGATTTCAGAGTATGAGGCACTTCCCAAGACATCTGGCTGCTCTTGGAAGTTCTTTCTTAAAATGCTTTCGTGATTGCCAGGCATGCGTGTCCTTCTGGACCTCCTGTGGCCGCAGTCCTGCAGAGGAGAGCAGCTAAGCCTTGTTTTCAACATGGAGCAGTGATGTCACTTTCCTGCAGCTGGTGAGGGACACCTTGGAAACGTGTGGAGGACAGTCTGTGTGTTTGTCGGCTGGCCAGTGAGCGGGAAGCTCTACCAGAGGTGGGCTGTAAACACAGTGAGGCATTTTCTCATGGGAGGAAGATGGAGTTACTAGGCACCCACTTAGGGAGCTGTTGTCGAGTGGAAGTGAGATGACCACACCAGGAACTTAGCACAGCACTAAAGTGTAATATAGGGGTTTAATACAGGTTTAATACACATTGGGTCATAAACATTAACATTGTTAATAGCTGAAGGAAACTTCAAGAGAAGGTGCATTAGCCATTTTTCTGACTGCCATGACAGAGTTTATGATAGAACCAACTTACAAGAGGAAGAACTTGTGTTGGTTTGCAGAGGCAAGCCCAGACTAAGATTACACTTGCCCACGATGACCTACAGAGTAACTTACATCTGCCAGCTATGTCCTCAGGCTCAAAGACTACCCAGGCTCCCAATGTACACAAACACATGGACACAACAAGCATACATCTATACACTCACACATCTTTTGGACTTCTCAAAATGTGGAAAAGATCCAAGAAAAAAACACCATGGAAAAGACCAGTAAATTTCAAGAATACTTTTATTGAAGAATTAAAAAAAGAAGCTAAATAAAGTTCAAAGACTCCTCAGGCTCCAAGATGTACATGCGAAAACACACACACACACACACACACACTAGGTTTCCTACAGAACTTACCTCCGTTCTGCTTCCAGCCACCATAGACCAGCTTGGTACAGACCAGCTATCAGCTATGAGCAGCTGCTAATGCTCAGAAACTTTAGAGCCTACTCAAGAGTTAAGGTGAGCTGGAAATCAGCCATCTCTTCTGGCTCTGAAATCAGTTTCAGCTCTCCATTCCTGATTGAATTAAAAAGACCTGGAGTGGCCAGGGCTCACAGCTCAGTCTGCTTTGAAAAGTAAATGTAATAATCCTCTATGAGTTTTCGCTGCCGTTAACAATTCAGTTCTGTTTACTAAGGACACCACTTACATAGAAGGAAGAAGAAATATTTGTGTGTGGGGGTGAGATGTTAGTGTATACAACCATGCTAAATACAAGAGAGCTAGTGTGGTGTTAGAATATCAGAACAGGTCAGGCTTTCATGATGTCTCTTCGCAGCAATAGTAAACCTAATTAAAGCACCACCCCTTTCTATGTTCATTTCTTAAACATATTCTCCATATGAGAAAAAATACACAATTTTTTTCTGAATCTAACTTACTTTTAATTTCATTCAGTTTTCTGCAAAAAAATCATTTCTCTGAATCATTGACCAACACCCTACTGTTTATATATACATTTATTTATTATTATAAGCATATATGTGAGAACGTATTATATGCAGAAACGTATGCATATATACATCATATGCATATATAAAAAACTTTTCTTCATGCACTCATCAACAATAATATTTTCAATGGCTCAGTGTCCACTGGGTAACTTTTTTTTTTTAAACTTAAGGAAGGATTTATTTTGGTTCATAGTTTAAGGAAAAATAGGCCATCATTGTAAGTAAATCATGATGGGGAAATCAGATATAAGGTATCTGATACCATTTTGACAGCAGTTAGGAAGAAGGGAGGGAGAAGGGAAAGTAAAGGGGAGGGAAGAAGGGAGGAATGCTGATATTCAGCTT